>CAUYRT010095299.1:0-16337 GCA_963574885.1 Lepilemur ruficaudatus
TGTAGTCCCAGCTACCTGGGAGGCTGAGGCAGGAGGATCGCTTGAGCCCAGGAGTTTGAGGTTGCTGTGAGCTAGGCTGATGCCACGGCACTCACTCTAGCCTGGGCAGCAGAGTGAGACTCTGTCTCAAAAAAAAAAAAAAAATACGTAAGAGAATGAATGGATCAATTAATAAATAAACATAAATTTTGAAGGAAGAGTTGGAGTGTGGGGGGCAGGGAGGATTAGAGGATCAGATTAGACAGGACAGACTAGCCAGACCATAGGTAGTGAAGTGCTCCTAACAGGGCCTCTCAAAGGGCAGTTGTCAGTTCAGCAGCTGTTTGTCATGGTTCCGCGAAGAGAAGAGTACAGAAACTCGGAATATGCTTTTAGAAACCTTCATAGCAATTTGAATGACTATGCCCATTACATCTTACAATTAAAATTTTGGGCTTGTACATTTTACATGTTTTTTTTTCATTAAATTTTTCCAATAATTTTTATCACGTTTTACACAAGTATGTTCTGTTACTGCAACTTGACCAGGAAATAAACTGGTCCAAACAATCTGAGAAGACAGCTGTAGTGAAGGGGTGTCAGAAGCGACGTGGTGTCCTGGGTTTCCCGTTTGCACTGATTTCTCAGGGGTGTGTGGCGGCCGAGCGGTGGGGGAAGATGGATTAGAAGAGGTGACATGAGAGGCTGGAAATGGTCCCACTGTCTCCTTATCTGATCAAGAAACAAGTGCAAGGATGGAGAGAATGTGCTGAAACTAGAACGTTTATACGACTCTTTGTGCTCGTACAAGAATAATCAGCTGATTTATGCAGACACTGTGGACTTTTATTACCTGGAGGCAGCTTGCTGTACTTGAAAAGAAACAGCAAGGTAAGTGTGAATGTGAATGTGTGTGTGTGTGTGAGGGTGATGGCACTTGTACCCGAGAGGGATGGTGACTGAGGTAGTAGCAACCAGAGAGGGAGAAAAAAGGAAGGACTTAAAAGGCAATAATAACAGCTAACCCCATCAAAGCACTTGTTAGGTACCAGGCGCAGTCTAAGTGCTTTCCATACATCTCATTTAGTCCTCCAACAGCTCTGTAAGGCAGTACTGTTATTACCACTCCTATTTTACAGCTCAGGAAACTGAAACAGAGAGGTTAATTAACTTGTCCAGTGTCACTCAGCTAGTAAGTGGTGGCAAGGAAACTTGAATCCAGGTAGTTCAGCCCTGCAGTACTGTTATACTTCTAGCAAAATCAATAGGACTTCATGATTAGTGATGAGTGAAGTGGATGAGAACAGTATGAAGGAGGACTCTGAGGTGTATGTCCTGACTCCCTGGTTGTAGGTGCTGACAGTTCCAACACAGAAGAAGGGAGAAGTGCAGCTTCAGCAAGAGACCCAGAAGGTGATGAGTTCAACCCTGGATAATCAATGCTTGTTGAATAAAATGGCAAAAATGGAATTAATTGAATTTGATTATTAAAAAAGATTGAAAAATAATAGAGGCTATGATATGATGGGCACTTTGCTAAGTGCTTCAGCGTAATCCTTCACAACAACCTGTTTAGTTGGGCAGGTTGAATATGAACCGGCAAAGGAAAATGAAAATGTGAAAATGGCCACAGTGTTTCCATAAGCCTGGATGATTGAGAGCATGGCAAGAAAGAAATTCTAAAAGGGGACTAGGTTTCTCTAGGTAATGGGTGTAGAGAATCTGAAAAAATTATTGAATGCCTACTGTGTGTTAGGACTGACAGTACGTTTTCTTATTTAATCCCCATGATAACCATATCAGATATTTACTATTATTTTTATGGCAAATAAAGGAAAGTCATCCTTAGAGATGTTAAGTAACCAAATGATTGAACAAAATCTCACAATAAGTAGAATTCAAACTCAAAGCAGACTAGAAACCAGTCTACCAGAAGTATTGTCCAGCTGATCCCGTCCAACGCTTCTGATCCATAGAATTCTGAGCTAAATAGATGGTGGTTGTTTTAAACAAAGCAAAGCAACAAATCACTGATGCTGAAAGCCACTGCGGCAATGGAATAGTTGCGAATCTTGCAGACTTGAGAGTGAGTGAAATTACTAAAGAAGGGAAGTGTTGAGATTTCAATGATTTATTTTACTAAGTTTATTTTATGTAATTTTATTTACTTTAAAACAACCCCGAACTCACGGAAAAGTTGCAGAGAACTTCTCGTTGTTCCTTTCCTCTCCCCCACCCTCCTCCTCCTCCTACGTCTCTCTGAATCATTTTATACCCATCACTCCCAAATATAACCATCAAAATCAGTAACTAAACCCTAATCCTCAGACCCCACTCAAGTTTGCCAGTTGTTCCAGTAACGTCCATTAGAGGAAAATGTTCCAATTCAGAATCATATCTTGCCTTCAGTTGTCTCATCTCTGTTCTTTCCTTCATTCTGAAATCATTTTCTAGCTTTTCTTTGACATTCATAACCTTGACTCTTTTGAAGGTGGCAGTCTAATTATTTTGTAATATGCCCCTCTATGTGGGCTTGTCTCAAGTTTTCTTATAATTAGGTTCAGGTTACTCAATGTTCAAAAAAATATCATGGAAGTGTTGCTGTCTCTTCACATTGCATCTTATCAAGTGGCGAATGATTAATATTTGTTCCATTACTGATGATGTGCATGTTGATCAGTTGGCTTTTGTTGCCAGCCTTCTCCACTGTAATTATTTTGTCCTTTGTAAAGAATAAGTATTTGCTGGGGAGGAACTTTGAAATAATGTAAGTAACCCATTCCTTATGGAACTTTCAGTTTTTCATCTATTAATTTATATCAGTATGAACTCATGGGTTTTCTCTTGTATTTAATGGATTATAATCTATTATTATCATTGTTTATTTTGATGTTCAAATTATTGCTGATTTGACTGGTAAGAGTTCATTCAAGTTGGCTTATTTCTTTTGATATCATTTCTTGAGAACTTCATTGCTCTTGAAATTTCTTGGACTACATTCTACAATCAGCTATGTCTTCAAGGAGCCCTGATTCCTTTTAGTGGAGAATGGTGTTTAGAAGCAGGATCTGAGGTTGAGAGTGCCCATTGCTGCTGGGATGCTACTCCCGGAAGGCCCTATCAAGGGGAATGGAGCTAGGGAATGCATACAGGTACACACTCACATATATTATAATGTATACACAGATATATGCATTTGCATTGTCTTAGTTTTTGTGTTGTCATAAAAGAATACCTGAGACTGGGTAATTTATGAAGAAAAGAAGTTTATTTGGCTCACAGTTCTTCAGGCTGTACATGAAGCATGGTGCCAGCATTTGCTTAATGGTGAGGGCTTCAGGCTATTTCCACTCATGGTGGAAGGTGAAGGGGAGCTGGCATGTGCAGAGATCACATGGTGAGTGAGGAAGCAAGAGAGAACGTGGGTGGGGGGTGGGAGGTGCCAGGTTTTCTTTAACAACCAGTCCTTGCAGGAACTAATAGAGTGAGAATTCACTCACTACCACAAGAAGGGATCTTCCCCCATGACCCAAGCATCCCCATTAGACCCCACCTCCAACTTTGGACATCAAATTTAAACATAAGGTTTGGAGGAGACAAACATCCAAACCATGGCAACATCTATATGGAAAACAAGTTAATATCAACACTTCCAGTTCCAGTCCAACACTACAGGGATCATTTTAGCTTTTTCTCTTTGCATATTTGTATCTCTCTTCTCAGACATGCGTTTATTTCTCAGTGAGAAACCTGGCTCCCCTCACCTGTCCTGTATTATTTGACTGATCCCTTAGTATGCAGTGATCTCCGAGCACCACTGCCACCTCCCATACCCAATCCCACGTCTGTGCTGACGCACTGTCCCAGTGAACGTTCTCCTGGCCCAGCTCAGGCTCCGACAGCCCACTTCAGGCCACTGTCATCCTCACCCTTGCAGATGCTCGCTTTGCTCAGCCCCAGCTAAGAGTTTAGGACTGAATTCATTGAGAAAGGAAGAGGAAGAAGAAATAGAAGGAAAGCCGAAAAGAAGGAAGAATGGTCATAATAGGAATTAGAAAATGCCTTTTGTGATGGTGTTTAAATGAAAAAGAGTAATGTTTTCCTCCACTGCAATGGAGTCCACATGTGAATTCTACAGGAGACTTACTAATCAATAGCAGCACTTTGAATAGTAATATCCAAAACAAATGAATATAGTATTTCCTAGGCTCTAAGGAAGAGCTGTATCACAGACTGTTTATCAAAAGGAATTAGAATATTGCCCAGAATGCAATTACAGAGACAAAAATGATTTGAGGTTTATTGGATTCATGCTACCCCCTGGCTACACTCCACTGGATCAAGTACCCAGTGAAAGGTCATCCTGTGTTCCCCCAGAGACCCCAGAGAGACCCCACCTTTGACCTGGGCCCCTCCCCATTTCTCCCTCCACCCGTGGTAAACACAGATCAAAAAGAGTGCTGGTATGTCAGTGAGGGGTTGAAAGCTAAGCATTTTGGCGGGTGGTTTTAGAAGACAAACCATCTTCAGATTTCAGGAAATGGTGATTTTTTTGGTAAATATTTCTTGAGGCAAATAGTTTCCAGAAATGGAGGCGAAGGAATGACATTGATCAGGGAAGTGGGAATTGTTTTTCCCTTCAAGTTTCTGGGGTGGTTATCATCTCTTTGGCTTTTGTCCCGTGTCTTGTGTGAATAGCTGTTGCCTTATCGACTTTGCTGGTATAATTTGCCTGTATTTTCAGACACCTCATTAAACATTTCTGGCCTGCGGACATCCCTGTCAATACACAATACTTTTATTATTGCGAATTTAGTAATGTTTTAAAGGATTGGGGTAAGGATTGGAAATGGTCCCACTGTCTCCTTATCTGATGAAGGAACAAGGCAAGGATGGGGAGAATGTGCTGGGCATGAGGCAGTTCATATGGTTCTTCGTGCTCATTCAGGAAAAATCAGCAGATTTAAGCAGATACCATGGACTTTTATTACCTGGAAGGAGCTCTGTGTACTAGAAAAGAAACAGCAGAGTGAGTGTGAATTGTGTCTATGTATTATTTCAAGGCTGAGTTCATAGGGAGATTTCTTCCCTTTTGTATTAAAATTGGGAGTGGGGGGCGGGCAGATTAAAACCAGAGAGACAGTGTGGGGATTCTTTACCAGGACAACTTCTCCTACACCCCCTGCCAGGAAAAAAGAGCAATAACTACACAAAAAAGAAGCTGCACCTTTCTAAAAAGTTTTGAGAATAAATAAAACATAATTTATTCCTTTACTTTTCCCTGTTTTTAACTGCTGTAGAGCAATGTTTCTCAAACTTTAATGTACACGTAAGTACCTGGGGATCTTGTTAAACTGCAGCTTTTTGCCGCAGTAAATCTGGGATGAGGACTGAGATCCTGTATCTCTAACAAGGTCCTATGTGATGCTGACGCCATGGACCACACTTGTGTTACAGAAGTAGAAGAAGCTCGTGCAGGCATTTTCAAAGTGTGAACCCTGGACCAGCGGCATCAATATCAGTGTCACCTAGAAACTTGTTAGAAATGCAAATTTTGGAGTCCCAGCCCTTGCTGACTGGGGTAGATGGAATGGCCCCTCAAAGCTGTCCATGCCCTAGTCCCTGGATTCTGTGAATATATCACATGCAAAAGGAACTTTGTAGATGATTAAGTTTTGTGGACCTTTAAGACAGGAAGATTATTCCTAAGCACAGTAAATCCTTAAAAGTGGAGAACTTTCCCTGGCTGGTGTCAGAGAGGTGCAGCAGAAGTGTTAAGGAAATTCAAAGAGTGGGAGGAGCTGCCCTTGTTGGAGGGGTCATGTGGAAAGCAAGAGAAGGGATGTGGGCAGCCTGTCAGAGCAAAGACCAGCCATTAACCAGCAGCCAGCAAGGAAGCAGGGACCTCAGTTCTGCACCTGCAAGGAACTGAATTCAGGCAACACCCTGGATGGACTTGGAAGCAGATTCTTCCCCAGAGCCTTCAGACCTGCTAACACCTTAATTTCAGCCTGGTGAGACTTGAGGCAGGGGGCCCCTAGCTGTGCAGTACCTTGACTTCTAACCTGCAGAACTGTGAGATAACAAACTTTTTTTTTTTAAAGCCACTAAACTTGTGGCAATTAATTGCAGCAGCAGTAGAAAACTAATTCTCTGACTGAATCGGAAACTCTGAGTGTAGGGCTCAGCAACCTGTTTTCACAAGTTCTGCAGGTCATTCTGACACATTCTGTAGGAAGATCACGCTATGGAGTCCAACATAACTGAGGTTCCACCACCTAGTAGTTGCAGCATTGGCCAGTCTTCCTAACATCCCTAACCTTCCATTTTCTCATTTGTAGAATTGGATCATCTCAAAGCGTTGATATGAACCTTTGATCAGAATTTCTGGTAGACTATTTAACAGTTATTATAGCAGGTCCTCAGATGTTACCTTCTTTCCTTCTTTCCATATTTTACTTCCATGGACACACTAAATACAACAGTATTGATGACTCTGGTGTCAGCTTTCTGAGGATAAGAGCTTGGAACATGACCTTGACCGTCATTGTGTAAATATGGGCTAGTGAGGAAAAACAGACCCACAGGAAGGAGATACAGGTCTAATTTATAAGTAATTGCCCTGCTCAGCTTAATTGCTACTTTTCAAAGAGAGAACAATGAGTCTGTGTCCCTTGTTTTTAGAAAAAAATTCAACACTATCCAAATCTGAATAAAGAACATTTGATTCTAAATGTGACCTTTTAATCACAGCCAGAGTGTAAGTCGGTTCTTTACATCACACGGTATTTGCAGCGAAGATATGTTTATATTCTGTACATTCTTAAGAATGCAATGTACTAATTCTAATTTGCTAGTTTACTGGAGTGCTCTAATGCTCATTAATTTTTAAAATTTCAAGTGTATTTTCTTTTCTTTGTGTCCGCCTCTCAGCTGAAAATATTTACCGATTCTTTCTTCTTTATCCACTCTGCACGGTGAGCTGCTTCTTCAGATGATTATATATTCGTCTCCTCTGTGATCTCTACGGCCTTTCCTTTCTGACCATCAATCACTGTGTGATGAAATTTGTTGATCAGGTTTATTTTGCAAATGATGCAGTTTGCAAAGTCCCAGGTTCATAGTCATTTTCCATTGCTGTCTAGACGAGACTAAAACTCTCAATCAACACTTCTAGATTAATTTTCCCTCTCTGTGAAATAAAAAACAAGTGAATTAAGAGTTAAATTAGGCTTCCTGGCTTATGTATTTATTAATCAATCAACCTTCCACATAATACTAAATTAATGTTTATGTGTTTATGTTTAATGTGTCTGCCAGCTCTAAAATAGTGCTGTGCTGAAGCAAGATTCTATCTGCTGTGAACATTTTTTATAATGAACTGCAGCCCTAGAAACATTGAAACCCATTTAAAAAGTGACCTGAATAATCACTTAGAGAAAATTAAATGGGAGAAAGATCACAAATGAGAAGTAAATATATATTTAAATAGCATCAAGATGGTGCCTATTCTTTGCTGTGCTGTTCCTGTTTTTACTAACATGCAACCGCATCTGGGTCGTTTGGAGAGGGATGGGTGGGGTCTATGACTTCAGATGCTCTTATATACAGAGCACACATCTCCCATGTCCAGGCCAGGTTTCTTCTTCTTATGGTATTAAATGTTCTTAGTGTCCAGAGGATGATGCTAAATATCCTTTCATGTCCAGCAGGGTTTGACTTTCTCTAGCAAAGGGGTTAGTTACCTAAAGTGTAGTCTTTGAACCAGAATCATTGACATCACCTGGGAGCTTATTAAAACAACTGTTCAATCGCAGATTCTAGAACTTCTGAATCAGAATCTGCAGTTTAACAAAATCCTAGTCAATTTGTGTGACCGTTAAAAGTGTGAGAACTACCAGAGTAAAAAAAATGGCTGGGGGTCAGGATGTGGGGACTTCGGGGAAGGTGAAAATAGAGGTGGTGAGAGACAACCTTGAACAGAAATGTGCTTCTCACCTGCTCGTTACCCAGTAGAGAAGGGGTGGGGAAGCACTGCTTTTCTCCCTTGCCTTTTTATCCTGGTGTTTAGTAGGATGCATGTGTTAAGTGGCTGAGAAGACTTGAGGGTGTTGTTTATAATTATACACTAACGGGTCTCTGTCGTTTGCATTCTCTAAATTAGTGTCTCTGGATTCTTAGCATGACCTTGAATGAAAAGCGGTGTAGGGTAGTGGAAAACCCAAGGGTAGTAGAAAACTCTGATAATGTTATTGTGTTCATAATTTACTTATATTAGTGTCAATAATTTATCTGTAAAATAAACAAAATAGCTGTGTCCACCGCGGATGGATTACATGTATAGGAAGTTCAAAGTTCAGTGGCCAGAGCAAAGTGGGCATCTACAAACTGTGTCTTTGCTCTTTTTTCTGACTGATTATTCCCTGGTCCAATCATCTACCCATCCCATCCTTTTCACCGTTTTGTGATAAATACATGTGTATAAATCTATCTAGCTAATCTATTTACCAATCCTTTTTCTTTCTTTCTACTTATATGCTCTTTCTGTTTTTTGATATCAGTAATCATTTTCTGTCTGTCCACCAGGCGTCCACCAATACCAATATCTCCACTCCCTTTCTTACCCAGGCAAGTGAAGACATGGAGGCAAGTTGAGGCACTTGGGAGAAAGTGGTCCAAACAGCTGAGCTTGCAAGGTATGGAATGCCCTTGTATTAATACAGTGTGGACATTCTGTCCAGCTTCATGGGCCTGTACTTTCTTCCCTCCTAGAAGATGACTGGCACTTCCCAGGGCCCAGGATATTCCTCCCAACACGTTCTTAGCACACTGATCTAGATTAGACGAGGCCATGCCCATTTCTGCTTCTACAAAAGCAGGTCCCTATATGCTTTCGTAATATGTGGGCTACTCCCATAATACTGGCTAGGAGGGGACTCAGTTTAGACTTTTGTTGGAATTTAGATTTTGAATACAACTTTGCTAGTGTTGGACTCTCAGTTTCCCCTTTTCTGCCCTGGGTGTGCAGGGAGGAATGAGCAGAGCATCTCGTGCTTGTGTTTTCACAGGGTTTGCTCTTGAGCCCAGATGTCTTCAGATAATTGGTATCAAGGATCCTGACATTGAGAGAATGAGATTTTGATACTGAAACTGATCCTTCAATATGAACTGGAATTATTCCCCACTGAGCCAAACTGCTCATTTATCTTGTCCGTGACAAAAAAATCTGCTCCAGCATATGGTTTCACCTTCTACAGAAAGAAAAAGAGTCATTTTAATTGCTGGTTAAGACTGCTGGGTTACTTTAATTTGCAGGCTTTTTATTAACTGTGATCTATTTCATTTAAAGCAGCAATAAATGAGATTTGGAGTTAGCCTCCCAATTATTAAATTTCACAGGCACCGTTAGAAGACTTGAGGTCACCCGTTTGAGACTCTGAGCCGTTTACTTTTAGGGATTTGGTGTAGTTGAGGTGTCGGCAGAGTTTTTGCACATAGTGGGTTCTTAATAAATGTTTGAAAAGTTGAAAGGGGAGATGTACATAAGCTTGTCTCCCACTTCCTTTAGTACTCTTGATCCCATTGGTTAAAGGTAGGGTATAATTTCCCTTCATTAAATCTCTCAAGTTGAAACATACGCAGCAGCAGCTGCTTTAAATATCTACTTCAGGTATTGAAAGCTATACATTTGTTTATTGTGAGTTAATCTGGCCAATTTCTTTGCTTTTACTTAGAGGAAGGCAAGCAGCAGCCGGAGCTACTTCAAATAGCATGACTGTTGTGAAATTGAGATTGAAGGACAGTTTTTAGTTTTTAGTTTGTGGGATGGAAGTCCTATTAAACAGCATGTTTCGGTGGAAAGAATGTCATACTAGAATCCATGAGACTTGTATTCTTGTCCCAATTCTACTTGTCACTGACTTGTGACCTTGAGCAGGTCACTTATCTCTCCAGATCTCAATGATTTTACCTGCAAAATGTGAGGCTGGAGGTGAAAATACGGTTTAGGTTCCATTGAGTTCTCAAACGCTCATTTCTTTTCATATCACAGTTGGGTGTCAGAACCTGGAGTCTCATTTTGGTTTTATCTCTGACTTCTTGCTTAATCCTGGCCAGATTTTCGAAGTCTCCAAACTGTAGTTTTGTGATGGATATTCCGGTGCTTTAGCCCTGAAGTAGTTGAACGTATTAAAAACAAAACGATGGGGATCCTAGATGTGGTGTATCTAGCTGACTCAGGTTGCCATAAGAGAGGGAACACAGCTCGCCTCCTTTCGATGACTCAGAGACATGAGCTGAACGTCAGACATTGAACTGACACGTCTTGATGTTCATGAGCTCTCGGGATCATGGCGGTGCCCCAGGCTATTCACCTCAATCAAGGACACAGGATTGTTGCAGTGTTTTGTTTCTTTGGTCTTGTCCCTTGCTGTCAGTTGTCACTTTTTATGCTGTTTGGGGAATACAGGTAACTAAACTTCAAATCAATAACCTTAAATTTATACATCACACTACGCCCATGACCTCTGACTCGAGAGTGACTCCATTTCTTTTTCTTCAGAGTGAAGTGCACAAACTTCCTGACAACAATTTTCTTTGCAATTTAAAGGACTTTGAAACTCTCTTACTTGGTTCATGGCAGTGACTTGAATGTCTATAGTTGCCAGAAATCTAATCTAATCTAAGTAGAAGTTGGGGAGGTTGTTATCTATGGATGTATTCAAATAGATATTCAGTGATACATTATGTTCAATAACTAAAAGAACCATGTTCAAAAATTCTTTTTAATCCTGTACAGTACTTAGCACAGTGTACTATATGTAGCAGACTGCTAATAAATTGTGTAAAATGCCATGAACTCGATCATGTGGGTTGTAGATCACAGGTCACTTCAGTTTTTTATGTATTATAAAAGCATATATGTGTATATGTCCTGAGATTCCTCAGGCCTCCCTGGGTTGTGATTACAAATGGGATACTTCATTAGTAATGACCCAAATTTCACTTGTCCCAAAGTGCTCAATAGGATGTAAGATACTTCCAAATTCCCCAGGTGTGCTACAAACATGTCCATTACTGCCTGATGCTAACACGATCCCTCAGATTTAACAAGGCAGACTCTGGGTTTTGCTCTGTTTGCAGATCATCCCCATCTCTTATAACATGGGATGCACTGAAGCCCAGAGAGGACAGGAGCTGTGTGACATTTTATTTTTAAGTAGAGAATGGCACCGCTGTCTAGTTTCTGCTTCACTCTTCCCCCATCTTTATTATTATTATTGTAGGGGAAAGAGGGATATTTTTCTAAGCAGAGTGGTTTTGATGAATTAGCTTTTCTGGCTCCCCTGCCCTCTCTCTAGGCCTCGGTGAGGTGCTTACTGTGGGCTAAATTGGGAGACAAAGACAAATAAAAGAACCCTTTGTGCTCAGAATCCTCAGATGCTAAGTCTTTCCTCCGGGGTCCTGCTCATTCTGCGTGTGTTCTCTTCCCTTTGATGGGGCCTGTAAGACACAGTTCCTTAGCACCTCTTCCAAATATGCTTCTGTGGGGGTCACTCTACCAATTCACTTGACAGGCCCAAATATGCATGACTACCAGCTTAGCCTCCTGCTGGGACCTAAATGTACAGGGTCTCCAACTTGCTGGATATTGTACACACCCTGTAGGAGCCCATCCAGCAGCGGACATGTTCACAACATGGATAGCATTTGACAGTCCCGGGTTTGATGTAGCGTTTAGGTATCATCCAGACCTTATTTTACTTTTGTTATATCACACCATGGTGCCTCCCTCATGGTGAGTTCATGGCTTTTTAACTCCGTCACCAATAAATGGGCAGAGACAAGGAGAGAAAGCTGCTTAAATATCATTGAAGCAGGTATATGGCGAGGGAAGAGTAAAATGATAACATAAAACGAAATGTTTGAAATAAGTGATAGATTTCAATTATACATCAGCTGCTTCTTTCCTCTGAGCACAAGGGTGGCAACAGATTGAGTATATAAGCACTTATTTCTCCACAGACACACCAGTTGCCAAATAGAGCATACTTTTTTTATTCCACTTGGAATATGGTTGAAAGATCAAAAACTAATTCCTGTTTTTTTATTCCTCAATAGCTGTTGAGAAAGTATCTCTGTTATATTTCTATTCTGTAGAATAGACCTTTTAGAATTTTAAAAGGAAAGCCAAAATGTTAGTGGAAAAGATGGATGTGAGTGTGTGAGTGTGTTTATTTCCACAGCTGCCACCTGCTTTGCAAAGATGTTCTTAAAAGGTACAGTTAAATCCGAGGCATTGCCCATGATACACTTAGGCACTTATCCTTGAGCTATACAGCAAATGACCTTCTCAAATCCAATAAGCAGTAGCCCTGTGACTATTTTCTTACATGCTGTGATGCTCACGGGCATAAGTGGTTACCCCGAACTTGGGCCCCTTTTTGGTTTTTGAAGTTATGAATCAATGAACTTGACGTGACGTATATGGAGGAAACCTGCTTTAACCTGCTCCCAAATGGTTTTCCTGCACACAGTGTCCTAAGCAAAAGTAAAAATGTAACCTACAAAGTAGATATATTTTTGTTGTAACTAGTGGAGAAGAAAAAAGGATAGAACAATAAAATTCAGAGGAATCCCATTGGAAATAGACATTTAAAAAAGTTCTTATAAAAGCATGCACTAGGTTTTCATGATGGTGGATATCTCCCTAAAAATATCACCCTGAAAATATTTGATTTTTATGGAGTTTTGTCAATTAGCCAATCAATCAATTAGTATGTATGTTTGAACACCTATTATATATCCAGGATCGTTGTATTTTGTTAATTAATGAATAAATAAGTTATGTACGTGAAAAATATTTAACTGCCTTATTTTTATTAATAAGGCATCAACTAGGTTTTGCCAACACTATAAGGCACAGATACTACCTTCAAGATACTCCTAGTTTATTAAGGGAGACAGAAATGCAGATGCACGTTTTAAATACTACATAACAAATGTACTAATGGATGTATTCTCAGGATGACAAGATTCATTCATTCATTCATTTACTCATTTTCTCTTTCATTCAACTTTTGCTTATGTTCTGGATGATGTGCAAAGGTTTGCCAATAGTGTTAAACAAGACAAAACTAGTCACTGCCTTCATAGAACTTATGTTTTCATGGGGGAGAAAGGCATTAAACAAATAAACAAAAAATGCACTAAATAAATAAATGCATTTAAATAAATAAAGTGAATATCACAAAATTGTGATACATAGATATGTACTGTGAAGGAAGGCAGGAGGATTTGGGAGGATGTATAACAAAGGTCCCTAGAGGTACTTGGACATGCTCAGACAACTAACTAAATAATTTTGCTTTGAGCTGCTGAGTGTTCACATGCTGAGCATTCGTATGCAGCTGTAAGTGGGGCCACTAACGTCTGCAAGCATGTTAAGGCCCATTAGAATCACTGGGCTTGTCTGCACACAACCAGACCGTGTGGTGGGGAAGGCGCTGGTACAGGAATCAGGCGATCTGGTCTTCAGTCTTGGCTTGGACAGTAGCAACCTTATGACATCATTTAACATTTCTGGTTCTCAGATTTCTTGTTTGTAGATGGAGAGAGTTGGACTGGGTGATCTATAAAGCTATAAAATTCTACATTCCCTGCAGGATACATCATTCCCCACCTTTTTGTAGAAGGGCTAATTTCTACATGGAGACAAAATACGTGTTTCTGTGCTCAGTAAGGCCCAGAGCACTATGCTATATAATTTCTGAAGGATTTGGACTAGATAAGTTCGTAAGTACGTGCTCAGACTTTATGTGCACAGGATTTGGAAGCAAGCGTAGTTCACCAAAGGCACCGCTGCTCCAAGGACCACATGCCTTACACAGTTCATGGGTCTGCCCACTTTTTAAAGGTTTGATGGAAGAATCACCTGTGTACCTTACACACTTACATATTTACCAAAATTGTAAAGCATAACAACGGACCTCCTAGGATGGGAGTAGAAAGAAGAAAAAGAAGTGATGGATGAAGGCTCAAGGTGTTGGTGGTGGGCCCTGGACCAGAAATCTCAATACTTGTGTTCCAGTCTAGGTTTGGCCACTTTCCAACCTTGACTCATTGGGGGAGATAATGACTCCCACATCCTTGCCGTCCTCATGTAAGTAAGAGGAAGAAGTTGCTCTGAGTTAGTGTCATTCTAACTTCATATTTAGCATTAGGTACTCTTTCCAATCAAATGACGCATGGAATTCCAGCATGTCTAACAGATATGGAGTCACACTGGTTGAAGGGAGAATTGAAGACCTGTGGCCACACTAACAAGGTCTTTCGCTCTCATTTCTAAAGCAGATCTGATGCAAGAAACCAGGACTTCAGGAAATTCAACTTGGAAGCCACTGGGCTAAACTGCATCTGCATTGCATTGGTGACAATCTGGTGATACCACTATGCATGGTCCTTTGAAGTCTCCTCATTGTCACCAATAAACACACTGACTTTTCCCTTGCTTGCATTAACTTACTAAATAAAAGGACATTGGTGGCTAAAACAGTGTTTCTCTACTGAATGATTTCTGAGCTCCAGTGGCTTTTGAGTGTTGGAGAGGTTGACTGAAGTTCCCTGCCTTTCTGCTTCCATATTCCAGCCACTCTTCTTTAAGTAAAAGCTGGCTGGCATTTAGGGCAATCTGGAAAGTTAATTAGAGCCAACAATGGCGATTTAATATTGCATTGAGTAAAGATGCTGTACAGACTGTGCCACACTTGACTTATGCAAATATGACCTTACGCAGATTGTTCTATGAAGCCCATAACAACATTTTAGAGATGGAAATTTTCACTGTGGGCAGGAACACGAGGTTCTGTGGTGTGTGGCTGATTGCTGCAAAGCCAGAGTGCTCGGCAGGCAGGGGCCATGGAGGGGTCTTTAGGCTTTGCTTTCATGGTGTTCTGTTTTCCTAAAAATTTTTGCTATGGCTACATGTGTTATTTCGGTATCATTTTGTGACTAAATAAACCAGGTAATAGCAAGGGGGTGCGTTAAAAGAAAAAAAATGAAAATTTAAAGGTGCTTGAAAGTGCCAGTCTTTATTCCATGTGTGTGGATTTCATTTGTCTAGTTCAACATTGAAAAGTATTTTGAACAAAAGCACATGCATAAAAGAGCACATGTTTTCTGCACATAGTGCAATGCTTGAGAGTCTAGATTCCAGAGCTAGACAGATGGGATTCTAATTTTATCTCTTCTTGGTCTTTGTCAAATTGCTTAATGTCTCCCAGCTCAGATTTTAATCTGTAAAATGGGCATGATGATACCAGCACCTCATAAGATTGTTCTGCAGACTAAATGAGATAATACATATCAAGTGTCTAGCTTTTGGCCTGGTACTTACAAAGTCATACGATTCACAATTAACTTTCATTCTTCACATTGTTGGTAACATTTCCATTTCATAAATAGCTCCTGCTTTGATATTGCTATGGACTTTTTTTGACTACTTACAGAAACAGGCTCTAAATGAAAAAGTTAGCAATAATGCTGATGAAGGATGAAACTTAAAAATGTGTGCTATACGTTTAAATGATAATTCAAACAAAGAGGATATAAATGGAAAGTAAAATGTTTGTAATGTAATGCTATGGTTAACCATGGGTGGTTCAATAGATTTGAAATTTGTACCAATGTTCAAAATGAAAAAGTGAGAGATTGGGAAGGCTTGTGCGGTCATGCAGGCAGGCAGGGCCCATGGGATAGTCTTTTATCCTAAAATGTTATGAATAATTATAAGAAGGACGTGGTATGGGCCATAGCAACTTTATATGGTGAATAAAATAGGGCTGTTTTAGGGAATGATATAAAAAGAATGATTGAAGGCAGAAAAAGTTGTTAGCATTAAAGATACCATAAAAGCTCATCATGCAATTTTTTTCTTAAGGCTTAATGTGTTAGCTAGAGCTAATACTGGCACTGGTTTATCTTTTATTTTTTTTAATTTTTAATTTTTATTTATTTTTCTTTTTTTTATTTCAGCATATTGTGGGGATACAAATGTTAAGGTTACGTACATTGCCCTTGCCCACCTCCCTCCTCCAGTCAGAGCCTGAAGCCTGACCATCCCACAGATGGTGCGCATCACACTCATTATGTATGTATATACCCATCTCCTCCTCCCCCTTCCCGTCTGCCCCACACCTGATAAATGTTGTTCCTACGTGTCCACTTAGGTGTTGATCAGCTAATACCAATTTGCTGGTGAGTACATGTGGTGCCTGTCTATCCATTCTTGGGATACTTCACTTAGTAGAATGGGTTTCAGCTCCATCCAGGAAAATACAAGAGGTGCTATATCATCATTG
>CAUYRT010095301.1:0-33332 GCA_963574885.1 Lepilemur ruficaudatus
CTACTTTGACAGAGTAGGTTTGTGAATGTAACAAGATAAGTCAACTTGAGT
This sequence comes from Lepilemur ruficaudatus, assembly GCA_963574885.1. Classification (NCBI taxonomy): domain Eukaryota; kingdom Metazoa; phylum Chordata; class Mammalia; order Primates; family Lepilemuridae; genus Lepilemur; species Lepilemur ruficaudatus. The sequence continues at coordinate 52 of CAUYRT010095301.1, forward strand.
GGTAATATATTTTGGGAAATCAGCTCACTACAAATTGTGACTGTAAACATTGTACTGTAAATGCTTTGTAGTTTTCCCCCAATTAAAAAAAAAAGAAAAGAAGATAGACTAATGGCCAACAAACATATGAAAAGAATGTTCAACATTTCTAATCTGCAGGGAAATGCAAATCAAAATCACAATAAGATATCATCTAACTCCAGTGCGAATGGCTTTTATCAAAAAAACCCAAAGCAACAAATGTTGGCATGGATGCAGAGAGATGGGAACACTCTTACACTGCTGGTGGGACTATAAGCTGAGGAAATTTCAGGCTGAGGAAATTTCTTTCACTTTCTGGATTACTTAGAGATTTTTAATCATAAATACAAAAATGATGCTAATTTTTGCAAACCTATTTTGCGATTCCCATTACCTCAAACATTTATCTTTTCTTTGTGTTGGGGACATGTTAATATTCTATTATGAAATATATAATAAATTAACTATAGTCTCCCTACTGTATTATCAAATATTAAAATTTATTCCTTCTATCTAACTGTATATTTGTACCATCAACCAACCCCTCTTTATCCCCCTCTTCCTTTACACTTCCCAGCATGATCACGGTTTTACACTTATTTTTATATGGGCAATTTCATTAATTAACTTTTGAATGTTGGTCCAGCCCTTCATTCCAATGCTAAACCTTACTCGATTATGATTATTCTTTTTACATGTTACTGGATTCAAATTGCTCATATTTTGTTGGTAAATCTCTTTTCATGTAGGATATTGGCATGTTTTTTTAAATAGTGGCGTTTATCTGAGTAATGCTGGCCTTTTAAAATTAATTGGGAATTATTTCCTCCTTTTTAATATAATATTCTGGAACAATATATAAATAATTGGTATTATTTCTTCCTTGATTGATTGATTGATTTAATTACCTAGAGAAAATAGCTGGGTTATACTTCATTAGAAGTGTTGAAAATATATTAATAAATTCAATGTGTTTAATTATTATAGGACTATTCCAGATACCTATTTCTTCATGAGTGAGCTTTGGTGGTTTGTGTCTTCCATTTGCTGGATTTATGTTGTATTTTTATTTTTAGAGTTTTCATTTTAATCTTTTAATTTTGCTTCCATCTCTAAACAAATCTTCTCCTGAGGGTCCTGGAGCCTGCTGCTCTAAGCAGCATGCACTGTACCATTGGGTGTGAATTTACCCATACCCTCCTCCCCCCTCCCACCTGCCTAAACACCCTATGAATGTTACTTCCATATGTGCACGTAAGTGTTGATCATTAGTACCAATTTAATATTGAGTACATGTGGTGCTTGTTTTTCCATTCCCGTGATACCTCACTTAGAAAATTGGGCTCCAGCTCCATCCAGGATAATACAAGAGGTGTTAGCTCACCATTGTTTCTGGTGGCTGAGTAGTACTTCATGTAATACATATAACACATTTTATTAATCCACTCACGTATTGATGGGCACTTGGGTTGTTTCCACATCTTTGCAATTGTGAATTGTGCTGCTATGAACATCCCAGAGCTGATGCCTTTTTTATAGATTGTCTTTTTTTCCTTTGGGTAAACACCCAGTAGTGGAATTGCTGGATCAAATGATAGTTCTACTTTTAGTTCTTTGAGGTATCTCCATACTACTTTCCACAGAGGCTGCATTAGTTTGCAGTCCCACCAGCAGTGTAAGAGTGTTCCCCTCTCTCTACATCCACTCCAAGATTTGTTGTTTTGGGACTTTTTGATAAAATCCATTCTCACTGGAGTTAAGTGATATCTCATTATGGTTTTGATTTGCATTTCCCTAATGACTAGAGATATGTTGAGCATTTTTTCATATGTTTGCTGGACATTAGTCTGTCTTCTTTTGAAAAGTTTCTGTTCATGTCCTTTGCCCACTTTTTAATGGGCTTGTTTGATTTTTTCTTGCTGATTTTCCTGAGTTCTATATAGATTGTATTTATCAGCCCTTTATTGGATATGTAACATGCAAATATTTTTTCCCATTCTGTAGGTTGTCTGTTTGCTCTTGTGATAGTTTCTTTGGCTGTGCAGAAGCTTTTTAATTTGATTGTGTCCTATTTATTTATTTTTGTTTGATGCTGTGATTGCCTTTTGGGCCTTCTCTCACTTTCTTTCTTTTTCTCTTTCTCAATTTTGCTCCTCATTGTTTCTTTTTGTGCATGTTTTACTTGACTTTAAGGTGCTCCCCATTTTCTAGTTTCTTAAAAGGTTGGATCACTGATTTGAGATTTTCTTCTTTCCTCATATAAACATTTAATACAAGGAATTTCCTTTCAAGTATTGTTTCACATACATTCACAAATTTTGATACATTTGCCTCAATTTGCATTCAGTGCAATATATTTTCTCCTTTCCCTTGTGACTTTCTCTTTGACCCATGGCTTATTTAGATGGTTGTTGTTTGATTTCCAAATATATGGGATTTCTCAGACATCTTTGCTATTGATTTCTAGTTTAATTCCAATGTCATCAAATAATAGGTTTTGTGTGATCTCAATTCTTAATTAAAATGATAATTTCCAAATACCACCTATACAACATGATACTTGCTAGTGATAAGTGTGCACACACACATAGAAATACAAAGTGAAATCATAGAGGAAAAAATTAATGACTTTGATTCAGAAGACTTTAAAGGAGAATTGATATTCTTGGGTTTTTAAGATGGGTTGGACTCACTAAAGAGACAAAACAGGGTAGTTATAAACATAGGAAATAGAATGAAACAGTACATTTGGGGAGCAACAGATCCTTTGTTAAGCTGAATTATAGAACAGGGAAGTATTAGATGACAAAGGAGAGAAACCGTATGTTTATAAAAAGGAAAGCTGAACTTACATATCTTTCTAAAGAGACTAGACTTGACTTTAAACTGTTGTCATGAGGAGTTTTTATGTATTTTAAACAGAGGAGTGCAGAATAAACTTTTTAATAGATAAAGCTGGCAGTAATGTAGAGGATGGAATGGAGAAGACAGAAAGATACAGGCCAGGGATATCAATTAAAAAGTCATCAAAATAATTTGTGAGAGAGATGATGCATGACTAAACTAACACACTGGCCCTGAAAATTATAGGAGAAGACATATTTAAGATGCATTTATGAACTGTAATCAATAGGAATTGGTGACCAGTTGGATATGAGGAGTATGAAATGTATTAAGCATGATATCCAGGTTGGCTTGGGACAACTGTATTGTTGTACCCTGAATTGGAAATAAAGAAGTAGAGAATTGAGGACAGAAGCGGTGAGTTGTATTTTGGAAACATTGCATCTGAGGCATGCTTTGGAACATTCTAGTTATAAATATTGGTATTTTATTTTTGAAGTTTCCCATGATAAAAAATAATAATTTAAAAAGAAAACAACAGAAAACTACAAAGTATTTACAATACAATGTTTACAGCCACAATTTGTAGTGAGCTGATTTCCCAAAATATATTACCACTCAAGTTGACTTATCTTGTTACATTCAAAAACCTACTCTGTCAAAGTAGTCCATAGCGTACATACATACTGCTCCATCTGTACCTACGTACAACCAACACTCCATTTTAAGTGCACAATTTAATGATTTTCAGTGAATTTACCGAGAAAACAAACAAAACAAAAAGATGCCGCTTCAAGCTAGTATTCAGAAGCAGGATTTTTGAGTTGAGGAAAGAAATTTAAAATAGTGATATAGCTTTTAAAGTCAAAGGTTTTTAAGTAGATAAAAACATAAAGAAGAGTAAGATTGGCCAGGGAAAGATATAAAGTGAGAAGAAAAGTATTTTCAGAATAATTTAATGATCTAATTTTAAAAAATGAAGTTTCTAAAGATAAGAAAAGAAGCTACAGAAAGTAAAATTTTTGAAGCCAATGAAAGAGGGCTCAGAGAAAATACTCAACAATTACAAATGCTAAGACGTGAAATAAGACAGAGCCTAATAGTGACATCACTTTGCTAATTAATAGGCCCTTACTAGATTCTGATTTAAGTAGGTTGAAATGTGAGCATGTTAAATGCTTATTAAAATATTTATTAAACTTTTTTCAAGATGTTAAGGCAATTTCTGTCTCGATGGCCATTTTTATCGTAACAAGTTTTAACAAAGTATTTCAGTCAAGAGGTATACACAAATTTTGAGCACTGAAATTGAAATCAGTTCACATACTAAAACCATTTTTTCCACAACAGAAATTTAGTCAATGCTACTCTATGGAAATACTGATCAGCCAGGCATAGGAAAACCTTACAGTCAATGGGAGTGCCTTGTGGATGAAACTTAAAGGAGAAGATCTAAATGACCTCACAAATAGACTTCATGATGGACCAGACCTGTTTATTATGCTTACAAAAGCATTTAGCTGGTTGCTCATAACTCAGCTTATAGTGAGAAAGAAAGTGATAATTGAAATCTTACCTTTAATTCTATCTCAACTGCAGCATCCTCCACAAATCCTTTGATGTCACTCCAAGAAAACACGATCTCTCTCTCTCTGCCCCGTCCCCTGCCTTTGCAATTTTCAAAACATTCTCTGCCTATATAGACATACACTTTTCTATTTTTGAGAAAATCAGCTTTGGCATTTTTTAAAATTTCAATATATTACAAGGGAGACGAATGTTTAAGTTGCCTTTGTCCCACCCGAGTCAGAGTCTTTTTTTGTTTTAATATATTAAAACACCAAAACCTGATGATAGACATTTAGCAATGATCAAAAAATACATAATGTAAATATTTTTAATTCATTAAACGTATTTTGAGCATCTAAATAATATATTCATTCATAAAATATTTATTATTAAATTAACATATGTAGACATTATATAAACACTAGGGAATATAAAGATCATCATCAAAATGTAACAAGAAGACAAAAGTAAATAATGATGACAAAATATCACTAAAAGTAATTGAACATTAATATTATGTGGTTACACAAAATATAAATTACCAGTGTTTTATATCTCAATTTCAAAAATACAAGGTCATTTGTAATAGCTCTCAAAGTAATTTTTCAATGGTTTTTGAATGACAAATATTGCAATATGTATAGATAATATGTCTATACATTTTTAAAAACATATTAAAATGTCATAAATAAATGGATTCATGTAATTTTTAGTCATTCACTCTTTTGCTTTATCTATAGAAGAATCAACACAATCCTCAGATTGGGCTTCACAATCCAATATCACACAATGGTTCCATCACAAAGACACATCATTAAGAGCCGGAAGAAACAGTGACTGTGTCACAGCAGCACATGTCTGCCGGGAATCTGAACATTGCATTCTGTTGTATGAGAATTTTAAGAAAACCTGTGGGAGAGAAGCAGAACAATGCAAGACCCTTGATGGAGGTCGATTGTGTGCAGCATTAAGAGAAAGTCTGAAAGAAACGATTTTGTGGAATTGTCAATGCAGTGACCCTTCAAAAGTAGACTGCATTCAAATTTGGGAAAGTTTGTTTAAAGACATTTGCACACAGGATGCTGAAATGAATCAAGTTCCAGACTTCCAAGAAGACTATGAAGATGGATTCAAGCAGGACATTGTTTCAGGTTAGGATTAACAAAGAAGTGCATGGTGTCTTAGACCAGACTGGTAGCTGGGTGACATAATATCAGATTCTAGATATATTTTGATACTGGTGGGTCAATAAGAGACCAAAAAATGGAAGAGGTCCATAGACTGACCTCTGAGATGCTTCAATATTTATTGATATGGGAGAAGAAGAGGTAGCAGCAATGAAAGAATCTGCCATAGGGACAGCATAAAATAGGAAAGTATGAAGGAAGAGTTTCAAGTAGGAATGAAAGTTCAAGACAGTCAAATGATTTCATAGAGAAATTCAGAATCATGAATCAACTATTGAATTTGATGATGTAGAGGGTAGACACGATCTTGATAGGAACAGTTTCTGTGGAGAGGTAAGCAAAATGGCAGGATTTACAGTAGAATTTGGAGAGTACATAAGAAAATAGGAGAAATTGGAGCCAGAAAATATAGATAGCACTTTGAAAGGTTATTAGAGAGGAAAGAAACAGGGCAAAGCCTGGAGAAAGAAATGGGGTAAAGAGAGGAACTTTTTTTTTTTTTTACTTTCTTCATGTTCTTTTTGTTTTGTTTTGTTTTTATTTCAGCATATTATGGGGGTACCAATGTTTAGATGAACTTTTTTTTTAAAGAGATGGGAAAAATTAGGTCTGTATGCTGATGGAAATAATTTAGAGTGGTAAAAATTGCTTGTGCAGGGATTAAGTGGTGAATAATATTTACCCAGTATTCTTTCAAATATGTTTATTGAATGTTATTGGTAGAAATATAAGAGAACAAGATTTAGTCCCTGCTCTCAAGGAACTTCCATGCCATTTCCCCAGCATTGCCCTCCAGCTTAAAGGGGTTCTACTAAAGTGTAAGTCAAGGTCATCTTCTGAGAATGATGAAAGAAGTGGTAAGATATGCAGCTTGAGGTAAATGCATAATATCCAGTGACGTCTGCAATTCTGTATATTAGAAGATAAATTGGGGGTCATTTTTTTTTTAATTTGTAAGGATACCATTCTGCATGATGGTGTGATTTTTCTTTGAGAAAACAAAACAGTATATATGTGTGAATAGAAAAACCACACAGTAAAATTTCATAGGGTTGTAGTTTTTCTAAGGAAGCAGTGGGGAATAAAAAGAAGGGAGTAACAATGACAGAAAACTGTTCATCTATTAGAATGTGTGATGTAGGCTGTAAAGGGGTCAATGAATTCAGGAAATAATCCAAAGATTTGGAAGGAATATAGTGATGAAAGTTCTGGGGGAATGTATACAGTTGATGTGATTGAGAATGTGAAATTTTTGGAATAGTGTAAGATAATTAATATTTGTAACTGAAAGAGAAATCTGAGTCAATGTCAGGTCTAGAATTTGGTCATCGGTGTGGCATAGTTGGAGTAGGTGAGTATCATAAGAGCTATGGTTAATGAATGGTGAAGTAAAGGTGGTAGTTGATTTTTTCCAAGAGACATAGAAGTAACCCAGCACAATGATAAGATCTGAGGTGGAGGAGAATGTTGAGAATATGGAGACAGTACTTATGTCAATCATGAATATCAGGGGAAGATTTTGAGGCTAGTATTTGACAAGAGAGTAAAGGAAGGCACAGCCAGATAGCATAAAATTCGGAGAAGGAGAAACATTTTGTAAGGGTGAATAATTAATATTTTGAAAGCTGCAAAACTGACAAGGTAGGTATAAACACTTCTAATGCTACCATGGTATGTTCTAAATGGGAAATGAGCAAGAGCTATACGGACACGAGTTTAGAGAAAAGCCAGGCTTGCGGAACACCACACTCCTGCTTTTCTTCTTTCTTCCGTGGCTGGTTCTTTTCTGTCTCCTTTGAGGATCTTTTTCCATTTTAAATGTTGGTGCACATCCCCTCAAAATGAAATTTCTGTTGCATTTAATTTGACTAATCATTTTATAGAAATATGTTTGTCTAGTAGCTTATCGTAAGCATATTTTTATCAGATTATAAAATTTAAATTGAAATATTTACATAAATTTAATTTCTGATACTATTATGTTAAGGGAGAGATATGGGAATAATTATGAATCTAATATGAGATATTAGAGTATATTTGAGGTAACGTCGTGTATTTTTTGATGCATTTGTATATGATTTTATAACTCAGATGTAGGTCTGGTTGGTGAACACTTCTACTTATTCCAACATATTACCTTTCAGCTCCTGTTTAGCAATTAAACTACTGTTTAAAACATCCTCTGAGAAAAAGGGGTGTGTGTGTATGTGTGTGTGTGTGTGTGTATATATATATATATACACACATATATTTGTATGTATATATATGTATATATTTCACATTAAATTATTTACACATTAAATGCTAATTTCACATGAATATCACATAAAATAATTAAATTACCATTTAATGTATAAATAATTTATTATAGCACATTAATATTCATAACATATAAAAATATATTAATAATACTACCCAAGATATACTTTATTTTCCCCACACTAAAAATAACTGTTTTGTTGTGTTGGTAACAATTACTCCTATAGTGAGTGAATTAGTCTGCTGAGGCTGCTATTACAAAACACCACAGGCTGGGTGGCTTAAAAAGAAAAAAAAAAAAGATTTTTTTACAGTTCTGGAGTCCAGAAGTCCCAGGTCAAGGTCCAACAAGGTCTGTTTCTGGTGATGGCTCCTCTCTTCCTGATTTGTAGATAGCCAGTCACCTAATTATGCCTTCATGTGGCCTGTCCTTGTATGCTCCAGAGGGGAGAAAGGAGAAAGGAGGGAGAAAGAGAGAGAGAAGTCTGATGTCTCTGCTTAGAAGGACACTAATGCCATCAGATTAAAGCTCCACTCTTATGACCGCATTGAACCTTAATTACTTCCTTAGAGACACAGCCACACAGGGGGTTAGAACTTCAACATATGAATTTGGGGGAGGGGTGTGAGGGCTCAAATATTCAGTTCACAACAGTGAATAAAGCCAGTGTCAACTTATGTCTTGAGCTTAGTTTCTTGAATATGTTTTAGTCAGTGGCACAGCCATACCAATCATTCCCAATGCAGAGGTGTTAATCCATAACATTAATATAATTTCTAGCCTGGACTTTTATATTTGTTACAGAAGCTAGATGACTAACTGCGATCTATTTATTGGGATTTCATTCAACATGGGATAGTAGCACAAAAGTAGATCTGCCCCGGTCTTCTTCAGAGACACAGAAGGGTGGATTCAAAAAGAACTAGTGGTTCTTAAGCTAAGATTTGATCAATAACAAACAATGAGAAATCATGTATAGTGAGAACAACTGGGACACTATAGGGAGTCTGAAAAGGCTCTGACACACCTGGGGGTAAAAAGAATTTTCCTGTGATTGTACCATCTTACATAGCAGTAGACTGGTAGGCAGGGAATACGAACAGACAGCCTAGCTACAGACAAATTGAGTCATGAAGGGACATTTGTGCCATAACAAAACTTAATATTTTAATATCCAATGGAAACAATTATCATTTTAAAATAAAAATCCAATTCCCCTACCACTTCACAGACATGTCTATTAGTGCTCCTTGTATTTCATTTTGGCTTTGGTTTATTTGTCTACGTTTCCTACCAGGCATTGGGATGCTCAATGACAAGAACTGCAGATCTATATCCTCTGTCAGTCACCCGCTACATAAGAGGGGAATGTCCTTGAATGAAAGATTTTACAGTTAGATGGCCACTTGAATGCACTTCCATTGATGAGATTTTCAAATTCTAAAATTGTAATTCCTGAGAACTCTTGGGTGATGAGATATTCAGAGGTAGAAATACTTTTTATATTGCATTTCAATCTAATTAACATACCACTGGGGGGGATTTGGGATGGGGGAGGGTTCTGACAATATTTCTGTTTTTTTTCTCCCCAGATAAGTCTTTGTTTACTTCAGTGTACATGGTCTAGTTGTTAGCATTTGTTCAAATATCCAAGTAAGTGAATCCTCGGAGCAGGGCTATTTAACCCAGTTGAATGATATCACAAAAGTTTGTTTTCTCCATCTGTACTGCACTAATTTTGAAGATCAAGGGTTGAATAAGTGTTACATGAACTTCTATGTATTTTTATTTGTTTACTTATTCATAAATGTATCCCAGATTCTCCTAAGAAACTTAGAAAATCATTCAATTATGAAATACTTTCTTTGTTTTCCTTCTAGATAACATGGAAGAGGATAAATTTAAATGGGATCTAACTACTCTTTCCCAGCATGGTAATGTTTATAAATTATACTTTTGCTCCGCATTGGAAATACTAAACAATATAACGTAAAATGTAGTTACCAGGCTTCTTAAAGGTATGCCATACAAAATAAATCGTGTAACCTTTCTAATACAACAAAATGCTACAAAATCATTACATGTCCTCCAATGATGACATATCAAAGGAAATCCTTTGCCCACTCATCATCTATGGATGTGCTGAGAAATACTTTATGATTAAAAAGACAGTCTTGATTACATTTCATGGATATTTTGATCACTTAAATCATTTAGGGCCAACTATTTTTGCCTATGCTTGTGTGTGGGGCATTCACATATACCTGTGTTTTCCAAAATGTAAACATCACTATATGCAAATATAACTATGTGGAGACTTTATTCAAGAATGCCCCCTCAATAAAAAGTGCAACAGAATGAGAATCATTGTGCCTTAACCAATGAACTCACTATAAACTATATAGTTCAAAATACAATTTCTGAAGATTTATTGTTTACTTTTGAGAAACTTGGACTGGGAGATTTTTCCTTTAGCTCAGTTTTGGCCCTACACACTTCCCATCACTCTAGATCACCATCTGTATCCAGTGTAGGTGAAAGATGATTCCAATAGTCCACTATTCAGGTCTCAGTAAATTGATACTTACCCTAAAAAAAAAAAAGTAATGTTTGCCAAAAATAGCACATCAGTACATCATTGTATTTTGTTCACAGACTTTGCACAGTGTTTTGCAGTTTCGATATATACAGCTTCCTGTTTAGTTTTCCACGATCTGGGCATGTCATTGTTTTCAGGATTCAAAGGGATCTGGTCCTGTTTGGAAGTGGCAGAGGCGTGTGTGGAGGATGTGGTCTGTAATGCACAGTTGGCCCCTTACCTTAAAGCTTGTTCAGCAAATGGAAATCCGTGTGATGTGAAACACTGCCAAGCAGCCATACGGTTCTTCTATCAAAATATGCCTTTTAACATTGCCCAGATGTTGGCTTTTTGTGACTGTGCTCAATCTGATATACCTTGTCAACAGTCCAAAGAAGCTCTTCACGGCAAGCCATGTGCAGTAAACAGGGTTCCACCCCCTACTTGCCGCAATGTAATTCACAGCTGCCGAAATGATGAATTATGCAGGTGAGTAAAAACATGCATATCTTACTTTCTTATTTAGGCACTTTATTTGTTACAGTCCAGTCCTAACACTTGATCTCATTACATCAAGAGTCCCCACCATCATCCAACATGGTGTAAATAAAGCCAGACAATTCATATTTTGAATCTGTGGTACATGGGTAATATCCTTTTGAAATTCAAATGCAGAATAGGTTTTTTTTTTGGAATAAAGAAATTCAGTATGTCAAAAATTTGGTAGTCGTAAAATAGTTATTAATGAAATTATATATTCAACATATACTAATGAATTGGTTAATAGACCTGGTTTGTAGATCTGATTTTTAATATACTTTTTGGTGTGATTATATAAGGCTGTTAAATGTTGTAGAATTTTGGCAAGGTGACTCTTCAAACTCCAAAATTAATCATTTCTGTCTTAGACTGGAGTTCAGGAAGAAGAAGGTAGTTTGAGTACAGTTTGGACACCCCCGGTGTACATGTATACCATGAAGCGAGAAATCTACCCCTTGTCCTCTTCCCAACTTCAAACCTTTAATTCTCGGGGGAGTAATGTCAGTCATGTATTTGTTCATTCAGAAAAAAATATTAATCATGTATCTACTACCACTCTAGGAAACAGTGAATAAGAAACACACATGCCTGTCCTGCTGAGATCAATAGGAGATGAGATGGGAGATTTAACGGGATAGGTGTGGGCAAACAGGTCCTATAGGGCCTTAAGGGACCTTATAGGATAGTTTTGGTTTTTTTTTTTGTTACATGGATAGTTTTTATAATCCTTAAGTCAGGGCTATTAGTATGCCCAACACCCAGATAGTGTTTATTTTACCTGATAGGTAGGTTTTTACCTCTCCCTCCTTCCTCCTTTTTGATTTCCAATGACCTTCACATCTCTCTGTGCCTATGTGTGCCCATCGATTAGAGTTCCAAGTTCCAAATTATTAGAGTACATGTGGTGTTTGTTTTTTCATTCCTGAGATGCTTCGCTTAAGATAATGGCCTCCAGTTCCATCCAAATTGCTGCAAAAAACATTATTTCATTCCCCTTTTATGGCTGAGTAGTACTCCATGGTATATATTTGTAACACTTTTTGAAAAAAAAAAAACAATCACTGTAAAAATACCACATGTCACCATACATGAGTGCCCAGCTTTGCCTCTAATGCCAGGGCCCTAGATGTATGTGCTACCTAATTATCTTGAAGCATTCAAACTTTAGAGCATATTTCTGAGCTTCCATATCAAATAAAATATTTTGTGGTGTGGAGTCTAGAACAGGATAGGCATTACAAAGATGTTATCTTATTTCCTTCCACTTTTAAATATCGTGCACTCAATTTTTGTATTAATATTTTAAAGTATGTATATACATCTCTTCTTATGTAATTTCTCCCAGATTAGTTCAGAGAGTAAGGACTGTGTGTCTTCAATTTCCTTTCACCATGTGCAAATAGTCCTTTAATAAGTACTTTATAGAAGTGATGGAAATGTTATTGAATACTGGCAGCCAACATGAAAAGGCAAATCCCATCATTTTCCTAAGGAAATTTTGCCTTAGGGAGATTTCCAGCATTCATATTAAATTATTGCTAATGTAATTCAGATGAAAAAAAAATCTCCGAATGGAAAACCACTCCTTCAGTGAGGATGATAAGCCCTTTATCACTTGCCATTTTTGCAGAAGAGCCTGTACTTGGGCAAAGCAGGGCACTTTGGGTTTAAAATAGAATTTCTATCACTGCTCCAGAATCCTCAATTCATGATGAGTTTTGACATTCCTTTATTTTCTTAAAAAGCCAAGGAAGGCTATATAAAGGCAATTTCTCCATTAATTTTGTCCAGTACAGATACCAACTGGGAAGTGAGAGTATATTTTGCCAATTTTATAGAAATTTATGAATTTATATAAAGTTATAATACATTATATTTGCATATGTATGAACTCGAAAAGGTAGTGAAAAAAAGCACTTGCTTAGAAAAAATTCTAACCACTTTTTTTTTTTTTTTTTTTTAGACAGAGTCTAACTTTGTTGCCCGGCCTAGAGTGCCGTGGCATTAGCCTAGCTCACAGCAACCTCAAACTCCTGGGCTGAAGGGGTCCTTCTGCCTCAGCCTCCCAAGTAGCTGGGACTACAGGCATGTGCCACCATGCCCGGCTAATTTTTTCTATATATATTGAGTTGGCCAATTAATTTCTTTCTATTATTAGTAGAGACGGGGTCTCGCTCTTGCTCAGGCTGGTTTCGAACTCCTGACCTTGAGCGATCCACCCGCCTCGGCCTCCCAGAGTGCTAGGATTACAGACGTGAGCCACCGTGCCCAGCTTCATTAAATTTTTAAATAAATATTCTCCTTTTTTTTTGCTTTATGAAAAACATATTAGTATATTGTTACAGCTTTTCTAGTTTCTATCCTCCCTTCTACTCCTGTCATTGATTTCAAAACCATTATTAGTGTGATGTTCTTTACTCTTTCCCGAAAGGGTAAAAACATTGCTAGTTGACTAGTAGTTTCAATGGATGTGGTATGGTAAAAATTATAGTAATAAGCAAACAACTGTACAACTATAAATACATATCCACAGCATTTATCTGGGTGAACCAACATTTTACACATCCTAATGAAAACTATTCCCTCATGTTATGCTACACTCAACACAAGGGTCATGTCTGAGAGGCCAAAAGCACATGCCCAGAGTAATTTATTCCACATAATACATAGCTTTTTCTAGTTTTTATAACTCAATTTCTTTGTCTTTCACTTGAGTAGATGACGTTCGTGAGGAGTGCAATGTGCATGCAGTCTTATTGTCCACCTGGTAAATACCACCTCATCATCCAAGATTCATTTCAAGTGTTTCACATTTTTTAATTTTATTATTATTATTTTTATTTCAGCATATTATGGGGGTACAAATGTTTAGGTTACATGCGTTGCCTTTCCACCCCTTCCTCCCCCAGAGTCAGAGCTTCAAGCGTGTCCATCCCCCAGGTGGTGTGCATCGCACTCATTTGCAGTCTTTCTGGCAAGCAAGAATTCTACCACTGAACCACCAATGCAAGCTCATTTGCAGTCTTTCTGAATCTCCTTCTCCCATTAAAAATAATTTCTCTCTCCCTTGCACTTCTGGAAAGAGGAAAAAGAATGGATCCAAACTACCTCATTTATTATTGATTAAATTGTTTGCGATATGTATAATTTTAAATATTTATATTTGTATTCTTTGGCAGGATAAGACTCATTTGTCTGCATTGCAGTGATATACTAATCAATGTAGTATTTGGAAGGATAGCAAAAAATAAATAATCAAAACCTGAATAGAGTCTATTTGAAACCATGAATAAAATAGAATTAAAATCAAGATACAATAGCCCTCAACATCTTTTAATAACTCAAAAATTAGCTTGAAATGAATCTCCAATAAGTATACATTGGTTTTGTTTTGCTGAAATTATTCTAAATTTTCTACTAAGGGGAATATAGGGAGAAGAAAAGAAAGAATATTCTTAAGAGAGTATTTTATTTCTTTAAACAGATTTAAGTCTTTAAAAAATTCTGATGCTGAGCTGATTTTGAAAACTAATCACCGTTCATGTTAGAAAAGTTTAAATTGCCGGTTTAAGCCTGCTAAAAATATTTTTATTGCATTCTTAGTAATTTCCCTTGGAAGCATTTCTAAAGGCTCAGGAAAACATTTACAATTTTATAAAACCTTTTAAATTAATTTATAACTTAGCTATGAGCTTCTTTTTGGGAGACTCAAAACAGTGGGCGACCTTATATCCATAATGTGTATGCTTAAATGTTTTATTACAACCAAGTGAATTACGATGGAATTATTTAACCTTAGATATCCCATTTTATTTAACTGCAATCTGTTTGGCTTTTTACTTAAACCAATTTACTTCTATTTTAAACAATTGCACGTTCACTTTTGTATGTTCTTTTGCTTCATTTTCAACTGTAGAATGGCTTCAAGTAGGGAATGAAAAAATACTGACCAAATTTAGTGATTATCATTGGTATTTTAATCCATCAGATGTTTAAGAAAACCAACATTTCCTCATCATCCTGATTAGTGAGATATAATATCTTGAGCTCCGTCTGTACTCGGTGTCACATCCTCTTGGTCCACCTTTTTAATCTCACTGTTGCTATGGCAACCAACTTTGAGCAGTGTAACCTGAGAGCACATTGCCTCAGCCATACCTATCTTTTACTTTCTGTCCCAAGGTGTCTTTACATTAACTTTTAGTCCTATTTGTTTTCTGATAAATGCTTTAAGGACTATACATTTTTCTCTGTGTAGCATTTCAATCACATTCATATGATGAGCTAGATAAGTACTCTCATTGCTTAATTTTTAGTTTGAATTTAAATTTAATCCCAAATTAACCCATGAATTACTTAAATCTAAATATCTGAGTAAATATTTGTCTTTATTCTCAAAGCTTATTGCCTGAAAATGAAGCCTGAATGATTTCTGATTTGGAGTCTTCATTGAGATTTTCCTTTTGCAAAAGATGACATGGTACTTTTTATGAAATATCTGTCCATGGATACTGAAAAATTTCTATGTATCATTGTGTTTCATTAGAACTCTTTCTACCTCAAGTTTGTCTGAGGTCACACACACAGACACAAACAGTGGCAAATACTCTCACATTCCACTATAAGAGGCTTTACCAAGTTATGTAAGTCTTGCAAAGAAAGTCCTGGAAATCAGTTTTATGACCTTTGTGCATCAACCATCCCCGGTACATATAAACTGCAGACTCAGATTTCAGCCAGAGATAAATTAACAAGCAGAGAGAGAGAGAGAAGCCTTTTCTGGAAAGAATTGTTGATGGACATTGAGTACCATCCAACCTCTGTGTAAGGATGAGGATTGCTTCAATTTCACTTCAAGTATCCTGTGCAAGGCACTTTACTGAAATCACTCAGACAGCTTGATATGTGGCCCTTGGAGTATCAGACACACTCTTGAAAAATGTAAAGAATGTAAATTATATGAAGCTCCTGTGTCATCAGAGTAAATGGCAATAGTAGATTGTAAGAGTATTACCACTGACACGGAGCCAAAGATGTGCATTTCCCATTGTAAAGGCAACATCAGTGGTGTGTCACCTAAGACTGACATTCACCCCACTGGCTCTGTCACTATAGGTGGAAACTAATCAAAGGTAACCTTTCCAAGCTACTTATATTTCCTGTGGAATTATAAACTGAAAAATAAGATTAAATGTAAAATTATTCGATTGATCCAGACTAAATATTCCTATTAATACACATACTATACACACATTACTTTGGGATAGTGGTAAAAGTCCCTTTAACCTTTAGTGAGATGTCTTCTCTCCTCAGCAGCAGTCTAGGTCATCACTGTAGATTGAACCCAGAACAATGACTGTTGTCAGAACCAGATCTATAGTGTCTGGACAGATTCTTAAAATGTTAGGAGAACAGAAAAGTAGCTGGGATCCTGACAGTGGGAGAAAGTGCCTTTCAACTATGAAATCTCAGGATTTTTCTTATGTATAACGAGGAACCCCTTTTCTGTGATTGGTCCCCTAGATGTGTGGTTTCTGTGCATACACTTGCTATGATCAGCTATGTGTGTACTAAGTAATCCTAGTGTGTTAATTCTAGATATTATCAGCATACTGATGTTCATTCTGCTACCTTACCTATGTTACCATAAGTTCCATAGATTTGCAAATTATACAAGCCTCATTCATTGAGACACACAGGATACCACGGCCAGGAATGAGGTATAGCATCAGTATTCACGCACTCCTGTTTAAACTCAGTGACCAGGTGTGGACCATAAGAAGTGATCAACTGGGGTCATTTTAGAAACAATTCAAGATGGATGTATGGAGTGGTGTGAAGTGACCTCTTTGAAGAGAGGAGAGATGCATATCAGGACCCAAGGTGGCATCAAAAGTTACCAACCAGTGAACATGCTTGTTAATGCCTCAAGGGAACGAGTTATGGAGTGTCTCCAAAATAACCTACACAATCTCCATGAAAGAAAAAATGAGATTTAACATTTGCCATGCCAGAATTACATCAGCACCAATGAAGAAGGCCTTTTTTTAAACCATACTTTCCCTCCCTTCCCTGCTGTAGCATTGGAAGAGCCCATGAGAAGGAGGCAGAAGCAATGGCCTCACAAGCAAGGAAAACACTGTGGAAGTCAACTATGCCTCTTTCCCCATTTCCCATGGGTAGTTTCCCATCAAGACTGAAAACAAGCTGTGGCAAGGCAGAGACTCTAATGTTAAATCAAGCTCAGAGTTTCAGCTACTGAATGGGACTGGATATTTTAGTTACTGAATTAGGTGTGTGTTGTGATTCAAAGGGATTAAGGGACGTTTTTAGTTTCTGAGAGTGTTCATAAAAATCGTAGATTTCACCTTTTCATCAAGGAAAAATAAGACTAGCTCCACAGAGTGGTAGTTTGATGTGAAAGTAGTTGCTTTCTTATTATATCATATGGATCTCATTTATTTAGTGGTTGCTTGGTATATTTAAGCTCAATTTTCTTGTTTTGTTACTCAAATTATCTCTATCAGAGGTTGGTAAACTACAGTCACAGGCCAAATCTGATCTGTCAGCTGTAGTTGTAAACAAAGTTTTATTGTATCACAGTCACACCCATTAGTTTATATATTGCTTATGTTTGTTTTCGTATTACAATCATAGGATTCAGTTGCGTGACAGAGATCACATGGCCTGCAAGTCTAAAATATTTTTATCTGGCTCTTTGTATAAAAAGTTTTCTATCTTTGATTGTGTCTTTCTTAATCATTAGTCACCTAATCATTTGATTTCTGACAGTGGTGTGTTAATGTCTCCCATTGTGAAATTCTCGATTGATGAATTAAGAATTCACTTGGTGTTTACATCAGCTTTTACTTGAAAAGTTTCCAAAGCTGTGTGGCAAAACTTTATGACTGCTTTCTCTTCTTATTGGCTTTTAATGTTATCAGCATCCCATATACCTCCTTTTCCCTTTCAATGTACTTCACCTTGAATTCACTTTTGTCCAATCTTAATATTGATATACTTGTATTTTGAGTTAGCATTTACCTAGTGCTTAATCACCATTACTTAATTTTTAGTCTTTCTACAGTATTACTTTTTAGATACCTATAAATAAAAGATTGTAGCTATATCTGACTTGGGGGATTTAATCCATTTATTGTTTTGTGAATTCTAAAATACCTGATTTTTTTGCCATATTATTTTGTTTTATATTACTCACACTCTTCTGCTCTGTTACTGTACTTTTCTTATCTGCTTTTTTTTTTTTTCCTGAGACAGGGTCTTATTCTGATACTCAGATTACAGTGCAGTGATATCATCATAGCTCATTGCAACCTCAAACTCCTGGGCTTGAGTGAACATCCTGCCTCAGCCTCCCAAAGTGCTGGGATTACAGTTGTGAACAACTACACCTGACCTACAAGATTTTAAATTTACTGCAAAGCTACAGTGGTCAGCATTGTAGAGACTTACAGTTACAAAATGGTGATGTAGAAGCAAGCTTGCTCCACATACTACCATAGAAAACTAAAACCAAACATACGGCACAGAGATTTTCACTAGCAGCAACCCAAAGCTCAAGTATGAGGATAAGGAAGTTACTGGGGCCACAGAGAAGTGGAAAAACTCTGAGCAGACAGTAGGAGTATTGGACTTCACATCCATGATGCCTCTTCCCCTCATTCTGTCTGGTGCTAAGCATGTGGAAAATCTGCCCCCAATTCAGCTTCTACACTGGAAAAAATGAAATCAAGGTGGCCAACCAGCTTCCCCACCTTCTGGATTTCCTTGGATGAAGTCCTCTCCTTGTCTAAACTCACAGGAAGCATTTTGACTGCCTGGGGGAGAAATATTCTTGAGGTCAGACAGAGAAAAAGCAAGGAGGAGGAACTACCATTCCCAGCCCTGGAAATTCTTCTCTGTAACTTGGTCAAAGGAGACATCAAATCAGAATGGCTGTTCAACAGCACCATGCTGTAGGAGGCATTTTCCACAGATCCCCTGCACATGAACCCCCAGCCAGCACTCCCATGTTGCTGGGATAATGCCTTTGGGAGCTCCCCCATTCAGGATAGGCAGTATTCTGATCACTTACTAAAGCTGAGGTGAACCTGGGCTTAAGGTGTTACCTAGAGCTGAAAGGAGAAAGTGACCTAGTGGCAAAGATTCACTAAACAAATATATTCAAGAAAAAACAAAACAAACTGAACAGAGAAAACTAGAATAAGTAACTAATATTTTAATGTAAAGACATAGACATAGATGCACAAGAAACAAAAGCAAACAGGGAATCATGGCCTCACCAAAATAACAAAGCAAAAATACAGTGACTGAGTCTAATGAAGTAGTGATTTGTGAGCTCTCTCATTGAGAATTTAAAATAGTGGTTTTAAGGAAACTCAGTGACCTCCAGAATAACACAGAAAAGTAATTCGGTAATTTGTCAGATTTTAACAAAGAGATTGAAATAATAATAATAATAAAAAAACAGAACTCTTAGAACTGAGAAATACGTTTGTTGAACTGAAGAACTCTTTATAAGCTCTCAATAGCAGTATGAACCAAGCAGAGGAAGAATCAGTGAGCTCAAAGATCAAGTATTTGATTACACATAGTTGGAGAAGAAAAAATAAAAATAAACAGAAAAGAATGAAGACTGCCTATAAGGTATAGAAAATGACTTCAAAAGATCAAATCTAAGAATTATTTGGATTCAAGAGGGAGCTAAACAAGAAAAAGAAGTAGCAAGCTTATTCAAAGAAATAATAACAGAAAACTTTCTAAAACTTGAGAAAGTTAGAAATATCTGGGTTTGGAAATGTCTTAGAACACCAAACAGATTCAACCCAAATATGACTACCTGATAAGTGAACTCTCAAAGGTCAGGGACAAATAGAGTATCCCAAACGCAACAAGAGAAAAGAAGCAAATAACACATAAAGAAGCTCTAATTCATCTGATAATACTCCTTTCCATGGACACCATACAGGCCAGGATGGAGTGGAATGACATTTTTAAAATGCTCAAAGCAAAAAACTGCCATTCAAGAATATTGTGTCCAGCAAAATTCTCATGCAAATGGGAAAGAGAGATAAAGTTTTTCCTATACAAACAAAAGCTGAGATAATTCACCACCACCAGACTGTACTGCTGGAAATAAAACATACCAAAATGAATGGGATACAGAAAAAGCAGTACTAAGAGAGAAGTTTGTAACAATAAATGCCTATGTCCAAAAAGTAGAAAGACTTCAAATAAACAACCTAGTGATGCATCTGAAAGAATTAGAAAATCAAGAGTAAACCAAACACAAAATCAGTAGAAAAAAATTAGAGCATAAATAAATGGAATTGAGAATTAAAAAAAATACAGAAGATCAACAAAATTAAAACTTGTTTTTTTGAAAAAATAAACAAAATTGACAAGCCTGCTAGACTAAGAAAAAAGAGAGAAGACCCAAATAAATAAGATCAGAAATGAAAAAGAAGACATAACATTTGAGACCTCATAAATACATGGAATCATTACAGAATATTAGGAGCAACCATATTCCAACAGCTTGGAAAACTTATAAGAAATGGACAAGTTCCTGGACACATCAAACCTACCAATATTGAACCCTGAAAACATAGAAAGCCTAAACAAACCAGTAATGAGTAATGAGTTTGAAACTATAATAACAAGTATCCCATCAAAAAAAAAAAAGTCAAGAACCTGATGGATTCACTGTCATAACTATTACAAATATCCCTTTATGATAATAACCCTATAACCCTCATTAAAATAGGCACAGATGGAATATACCTCAAAATAAGAAAGGCTATATATGACAAAACTCATGGCTAATATCAAACTAAAAAGGAAAAAATTGAAGGTCCTTTCTCTAAGGACTGGGGCAGGACAAGAATATACACTTTTATCACTATTATTCAACATAATACTGGAAATTCTGGCCAGAGTAATTATGTTAGAAATAAAAGGTATCCAAATTGGAAAGGATTATATAAAATTAGCCTTTTTCATAGGTAGTATGATCTCATACCTAGAAAAACCTAAAGACTCTACTGTTTGAACTCATAAACAAATCTACGGTGGAATGAAATACTTTTAATTTTATTAAAATTGTAATAAAGTACAATTTTAAAATGCAACATGTTTCCTGGGGATTTCCTGTTCACTTTTAATATCTGCATGTGAATTTTTAATCAAATAATCCTCTAACATCTTGATAAGATCTGATGCACTAGTGGAATTTACATTTTTATTGGGAAACTAGGAAAGGTTATTTTGGATTGCTTAAGACATAACTATTAGAAGGCTGAGTCAGAATAGCTTTTAGAATCTGAGGACAGCATGTGATTGTAGACGTCTGGGAGGCAGGTCATAAGGAGAATTGGATGTGAGCAGAGATCAAGGAAAATATTGGGAGAGAGCCAAAGATAAACTCATAAATTCTGACGGCTTTTGATTTTCTTCTAGAGATGGCATTTCAACTTTTTTGTGAATAGTTACCCCTTTTTTAACAGGACCTTAAACAGATGAATAAAATATAAAATTGATAAAAACTCAATGGCTTTGTTGGGAATGCGAATAAACTACCCAACACCCTAGTTGTAGCAGCTATGCCCTTAGAAATCACAACTGCCTATGTTCAAAACAACAGTTTCAAGAGAAAAATAAAGACTGGAAAATAAAGACTGCAACAGGCTGAAACTCAGAGACATGTATAAATATTCCAAACTCAGAAATGTAAAAGTTATCTGTATTCTAAAAACATTTAGTTTTACAAGTGCTTACACTTAGTCTGAATTACTGTTCAAGGCCCCCATGGAAATTCTAAGATGGTCGAAAGGCTAGGAGAAGAGGTTGAACAAAGATGGTGACCTGAGCATACAGTAGTCTCCCTTTATCTGTGGTTTCAGCTACCCATGGTCAACCACAGTCTGAAAATACGAAATGGAAAATTCCAGAAATAAACAGTTCATAAGTTTTAAATTACAAGGCGTTTTAAGAAGCATGATGAAATCACAGGCAGTTTTACTTTCATCCAGGACGTGAATCATCCCTTTATATAACATACCCACATTCCACCAGATAGTTTGTATATTTATAGACAGAAATTATTTACAATACTATTAGATTTTTGTACAAGTTAATATCTATCTCTATGAAGTTGTAAAATAGCCTAGTCAAAGACAAAACAAAGTTTGCACTTCTACAGGATTAGTTAATTCCCAGAGGCTATGGTGTTCCACATACATAGTAGTCTCTTTTCCCATTTCAAAGTCTTCCATAATCTTTTTCTCAATTGAGGATAGAACCTAGACTTACACATAGAGTTTTATTAAAATACAGATGTCTAGGCCTTACTCCTTACTTATGGAATCTATTAATGTCCTATTGTAGGTATATTCTTTGTATATTATGTCTATAATGTTTCAGAATTAGTTTTTTATGAAAATTATGCTCATTCATTTTTATAAATTAGGTGTAACATTCGCTGACATTTTGAAAATGGACTACATCAGTTATTCCTAAGACAGTTTGTCTGAAATTATTTTTGGAATGATTTTATTACCATGTTTTGTATGCTGCAGAAACAACCAACATTTTTTGTCACTGACAGATTCTTTTTATGAACTCTCATTAGTTCTTTCACATTTGAAAAATGTTAGTAATAAATTAACAATAGCCATTAAGTCTCTATCATCTACAAGTAGTCTTTGTTTTTCTCTGATGTTTGTCTGATGATTTTTCTAGTAGCTATCAGAGTTTTTGTCTTCAACAAAGAAAGACTTTGACATGGACATGGAAAGTCTTTCCTTTTCCAATTCTACGGGAAAGGACTATACCAGGTACTTCACCCTATTGACAATTCAAAGAATGGACTCTCTTGTAAAGGCTTCTGATGAGATCACTTAGATAACTTTCACACTGGGTTGATTCAAGAATAAAACAGCTTCATAAGACTTCTAACCCAAAATCTAGTGAGATATTACAGTTTAATAGATTCTGTTTTTGTTATCTGAAATGAAACATTTTTAAATACTACCTGATTTATTGGTAGTATTTAAAATTTTAACATTTTTTAAGAACTTCTTGGTCCCTCTGGAAAATTCTTACATTTCTGACTTTTCATATTAATTCAGTTATTTACATAAATATCAATTGTTAGATTACTACTATGCACTAATAAAGTTAGCTGCTCATAATAAAAAAATATTTTATTCCAGTGGATAATGAAGAAACCCAACACATATTATAGTGATAATGGTGGTGGTGTGGGAAGAAATCAGAGAGGCTTACCTAAGAATGAAATGTTTTTTTCCTGAGATATATGAATGGGTGGAATGAGCAGCATTCCAAAGAGAATTCAAAAGCACAAGACTGGGTGGAGAGAAATGCAGAAGTGCTCAGTAAGTGAAAGATGGGCAATATATCTGAAACACGGAGATCCTAGGAAGCAGATTAGTGAGATGATAAAGTAAGCAGAGACCAGACTATGCAGGAGCTCACAGGCCATTGGAAGGAATCATGTCTGTATCCTAAGCTTATCATATAATCATGGAAATTATTTAAGCAGAGGGTGAATGATCAGATTTGTAGTTTAAAAGCATCCCTTTGACAACTCTGTGATGATCAGACTATAGCCAGTAAGATGAGGATTAATTTTGTCAGTCTGCTTGACTAGGCCAGGACATACCTAGATATTTGGTTAAACATTATTCTGGGTGGGTCCATGAGGGTGTTTTTCCATGAGATTAACATTTAAATTAGCAGACATAGTAAGGCAGACTGTCCTCCTTAATGTGAGGGGCCCTCATCCAATCCCGTGAGGGCCTGTATGGAACAAAAGGCTGAGTAGGAGAGAATTTGCACTCTGTACCCGATTGAGCTGGGACACCAGATTGGACCTTAATCCATCTGCTGCTCTGCTTTTCAGGCCTTGGGACTCAGACTGGAACTACATCGTTGGCTGCCCGGAGTCTCTAGCTAGCCAACCGCAGATCTTGGACTTCTCACTCTCCATAATGATGTGAGCCAATTCCTTATAATAAGTCATTTTATCTATATAAGTATAAATATGAATATAAGTATATCTCCTTCCTATTGGTTTCTCTAGAGAACCCAGACTAAAACAGGCACAAAGAGTGGATATAGGAAGATCTTTAGTAGACTAACTTCAGTTATGAGATAATGGTGACTTGAATTACAGTGATAGAGTTTATAGGAAGAGCCATGAATGAACTGGGGAGATAAGTTAACAAACATAAATGACAGGATTTGATGATAGATTAGACACGAGTGTGAGAGAGAAGAAAGTGTCAGAGTTGACCCATGGGTGGTGGTCCCACTGGTTAGGTCTGATGGGAAGGGTCACAGAACAGTTTGAGGTCTTTGAGAGATACCATTTAGATGTGTCCAAAAGGCAGGTCCAGCCTGAAGATATAAATTTGTGATGTCAAATAAAACCATGGGCTTGAATGAGACTTTCAAGAGAGAAATAATAGAATTAGAAAGAAAAAAGATGACTAACACTGAGCCTTGAAGAATATCCACATTTAGTAACTGGGCAGAAGATAAGCTAGGACAAGAGAATGGAAAAGAGCAGCCAGAGAGATAGGAGAAAGTCAAGCAAAGTTTGGCACCACAAAAGACAAGAGAAAAGTGTTCAGATGAAGAGAGAATATTTGAAAATGAATATGAAATGAATATGAAAAGTTAGGTGAAGACAAGAATTAATTTTGATATTAAGACTATTGTTTACCTTAGACAAATCTTAACAAAAGCTGTTTTGCTGAAGGTAGTGGCTAGCTTTCTGAGGGGTTTGAGTCAGAAAAGGCCAGAAACAGTGTCAGTCATGTGTCTGGTTATAAAGGATGTTAAGATCCTACTATAGAATGTTGTAGGTCATAGGAAAGTTATTGAAAATTAAACTAAAAGAGACTTCAGTACATTTAAACATGGATAGAAAGAGATTTGCTTGAGAGGAAGAGATACTGCAAAAAGAATGTAACTGAGAATGGAGAGTTGGTCAGAATGCTCCTGGAAAATCATTTGGAATCAGAGGTAGATTACTGAGATGTTTTGAAGCTTGCATGGGCACCTTTACTTATAGTGTATGTTATCTTTTTTGGTCAGCTTTTGATAATTTTTAACTTTTTATGATTTCTTTTCTCATTATAGATAAATATACATTAATTCTTAATTATAAATTCATAATTCTGTACAATTGTTCTTAAAAAGGACCTCTCCTAATTCTGTAAGCATTAGGCCACACATTTACCATCTGAACATGTTTTTTCTGCTGTGATTTCTAGAATCTACTTTCCTTATTCTAATGGTCTATTATTTTTGCTTGGGTTACCTTCCCTTTAAGTAGAACTAAGTACAGTATTTTACAGGAATGCTCCAGAGAACAGTTTTCCTGGAAGTTTTCTTTGACATACAATGACAATTCTGTACGCTCAGCCAGAGCTTTGAAAGTTAAAGATCCGGGGCCCCAGTTCGGTAGTTTCCGAAGTAAGGCATCCATATACTGTCATGATTTGCTGGTATCTTAGCAGCAGGAGGGATGGAAAGAGAAAGAGCACTGGGTGGGTTCATCAAGCAGGGAGGAGGAATCCATATGCCTGATCCAAAACTCTGCCTAATGTTTTTAAATTGAGATGGCAGCGGAGAGATCTGCTGTATCATTCATGCCCACTATTTTATTTGTAAATTCAGATACTCTTATATTGAGGACAGAGCTCAATTTGCACAATAATGTCAGCAAGTTCTGAACTCTTTACATAGGAAACAACATATATGTCCAGGCACTTCAGACACAGCAGAGGAATACTGCTTCTATCTCCAGGTGCCTTTCAGAATTGCAAGTTTTTCCATGCAAGAAGGTAGCAGCCAGGAATGGCCCAAGAAAACTTTCACGTCCACCTATCTCTCTAAAACTTCCCTTTCTCTGAGGTCTTTCCTTTATTTACTTCATCCAGTCTAGGTAAAGGAGGAATGAAGAATGTTTTCATGGGAACATCACTTTGGAATGTTATAATATTTGAGAACAATTTATGGCTCCAAGTAAAGTACTGTATATTTGTTTTGTAAAATACTTTTGAAGTGAGTAAAAAGAGCCATGACTGGAATGTCTAGGAAAGCTAACAACAGTGTATTAAAAAAATTAAGTACCAAATAGGTGTGGCCATATCTATTTATCTATCTATCTACCTACTTATTGTAATCAAGATTCCTGTGAGCATTACAGTATCAGCTCTTGGGTGAGATATTTTTGTTCCTTCACTTTCCCTTCCTTATCCTCAGGCTATGCTCTGTCCTGTGTTGTCAAAGGACTCTAATTTATCCTTGTATTATACCTCCGGTATTTACAGTGTCTGTTACATGGTAAGTGTTCAGTACATTTACTAAATACATTTATAATTTTTAAACTCTTTTCTATCTCATGAACACTACCATGTAAAATGAATTCATTATATTTTTGATTAATAATTGACCATATATTTTAATATTAGAATCCTAAAAATATTAACTATATATATTTTTTCTTTTTGTTAGAGGAAATGAGTTCATTTTTCACCTATAAGATATGCATACGTAGTGAAATCTCAAAACATTATGCAAGCATGAACACCCATGCTTTAAATTTTGAAGTATTGCATAGTTTATTTCTTTAGTTAATTACTTATTCATTGAAGCAATGTCAGATGTATTAGTAAGGACTCTTTGGGGTCCTTAAGTGAACTTATGAAACAAACAAAAAGATTTACAGTTTCATGTAATTATAATCTAGGAGTAAATCAGGCCTACTTCAGACACACTTGGATCCAGGGTGTCAAATTATCAAATTATGTCATTTACAGTTACTCCTGACCTCTCCTGCCTCTACTGGTTTCTCTCTTTCTCCTTTTTCTCCTTCTAGCCTATTCCTTGTTCTGCTGCTTTTGTATGTTGGTCTTCCTCGTCCTAAAGCTTGTTTCCTTCAGGTATATAATAATATGCAATATTATTTTGGAATTATAATATATGTATAAATTTCTACCTGATTTAACATTGAATTGTGAACACAATTTAATTAAAATTACGTTATGAGAATTTATTTATTCCACTAAATATTCATGAAAATTTTTAACTCAATCCATTTTAGAAATTATTATCTGATAAATTTAATGCTTTAAAAAATTCTTCTGTTGTTAGTGGAGGACATTATTTTTAAAATTAAAAATATACTAACTTCTTTTTAGCTTATTCTTGACATAGACATTTTTTTTCCAATGAGGAAATCTAAGAAAAATATCGAGGCTGAAGAGTAATAATATGCTATTCTTTGTATATGAAAATGGCAGTCCTGACCTGCCATTAGTTGGGGCACATATGGCTATGATGGATTTTTCTGGATCCATCTGCCTTTCCTTCTAGGCACCCCGGGCTTCTCAGAACGAGAGGCGTAATCAGCTGCCTCAGAACAGAGCAACGCTAATGAGGGTGACTCTGACCTCGTGAGAATAGTGTTCTGACCCTCTGACCCAAACAAAAATAGAAAAGCTTGAGCAGTACATTTAAGAGTAACTTTGGAATTAGTTCTATGAGTATAAAGATAAATGAGAAAATAAATTCTACTCACAAGTAGAGAGACTTAGATAATTGTGTGATATTTGAAACATAAAACTTAAACTGAAAACTATTACACTGGTAAATTGAATTACATTATCCTTCCTTTTAACTAACATCAGAATTACCTTTCCTTTAATGTTTCCTTAGTTAATAAGAACCAAATCTTATTATAATAATTAAAGCTACTGAAAATGCTTTAAGCTTTTTCTTTTTAAGGATGCATTTATTATCTATTTATTAGGTCTATTTGAAGCATACACTGAAATTGTACTGCTTTTAGAAATTTTGAAATACCATTTTCATCAATTGATATATATTTAGGTTATCACTGAGTAATATCAAAGAATTCTTTTCCACTAGATGTTATGAAGAAGACCCTCTTCAATGTGTAACTAGATACCTACCATGCAGTTTATCTCTATTAATTCTGATAATTCTGAATTACTATCTTAAAATCTGTACTACTATAATGCTTTCATAGTAAATTCATTAATATTTTAATTATTTTATGGTATATGGAAACTCTACTAATGGCAAAAATTTTAAATATACTATCCTTATATACGAATTATATGAAGACATACAGAAGGAAATTATTGTTCAACTTTGTATATTTTTTCAGTAAAAAGCAGGATTAATTTTCATGATAAATCATAGGCATGTAGAGGCAACATATTTTTTGGTCATTGAAACAAGAAAGAGAACTATTAGCTAGTCTGATGGAAAAAAAACTCATAATCCTTTCTAAAAAGAAAACAATTGCCCCATGAATCCTGGTTTCACCAATCCAATATTTGTACAGGTTACTTCCCCCGCCCCCCCAAAATGGCAGCTCCAGCTCTGGGTTGTGTAACAGTGTATGAATGCAAGGCACTTTTTGACCATAGACATCAACTTTCAGATAAGACATAAAACCAGAGTCTTGGTACTTTCTGGAGGAGTGGAAGCACTAACTCCAGTGTCTTGAACAAATTTCAATTTGGGTAATTGCATTCTGCTGCCTTTAAAGGCCTATGATTTGTTCAGTTCGATGAGGATCTCTTCAATTCCTGCCTGAACAGTTACAGGACGTGGCTGTGCTCTGGGAACCGGTTACTGGGCTTGTTCTTTAGATGAGGGAATGTCAACACTGCAACACACACACACACATGCACAAATAAATATATGAATGGTGATTTGAAATCTCCATAAAGCAGGCATGCTTCTGTACACTTCTACATTTTCATAAAACTAGATTCCATGGTATCACTGATTCATTGATACTCTGGAAATAGGTTCTCTTTTTGTCAGCACACAAAAATATTCCAGTTATGGAAGAAGGCAATTATATTTAATTTTCGAGATTCAATTATATTATACCTAAAGCCATAATGCGTGGAATAAAAGAATAATTTGAGGAGCAGAAATGGTGTGTTGAATGCCCCATCTTGTGGCTCTAGAGATGGCCCAATTGATAAACACATTACTGTGTCTTACATTAAGGAAGCTTCAAAACATGTGCAGCAATTTTTAAAGGAGATTTCCAGTAACCTCTAACTACTTCAGGTTACTATTGACAATAAGGAGAGTAGGATTTTAGAAGTCTCCCTAAAGAGAGTAATAGCAGGATTTAGTTCCTAGTGGATTACAGCCCACATTATGAAACTACTGCACATTTGGCACAATTATGCACCACTGGCAGCCTTTTCTCAAAGGAAGCCTCATGTTAAATGAACACTTAGAATCATTTTGGAACTCATGCATCTTGCAGCTAACACTATGCTAAGTTAAGCAGCTAACACTATGCCCATCTGGAAAAAGAGAATATCAGGGCTGCAATATCATCAGTCCTTTCCCCTTAAAAGCTTTGATTTCATTAAAAGTGACCTGTCAAAGTGCTTTAGAAAATGAGATACTCTACAAAATGTGCTAAATAGGACATAGGCGTTCAGTACATAAATTACTGTCTTTCCCATTGTTGTTTTTAAGATTTCCCAGGATCATGCAGGTTGGCTGCTTTTCCCCTTTGGTGTCCTATAAAGCCAGTCTAGAAGATGTTCCGTGGTCACCGAGAGGCTGAGTAACCCACCTTTGCAGTATACTGGCCATTGCTCTCCAGTGTGTGATTGGGGTAGTAGATAATCAGAAGAGAATTTGGAAACCTCAAAAACAGAATACAGGCTTCAATTGCCTTCCAGGACTAAATGTTTGGGAAACTGAATTTCAAAGAATGAATGTGATTTTATTTCACACTGTCACTACTCTCACCACATAATGGTGCTTTAAAAACTCTGCCACAAATATTTTACAAAAGAAAAATGTAATCACACAACCACATATTATGAATTCTAGCCCAAGCCACCTGGCAATAATACCTGTTTGGGACATGTTACAAAATGTGAATTAAGAAAATAGGACCCCTGCAAAGAAAACCAATTAGGCAAAGTTCAAGTTGACGCACTTATCAAAATCTTCTGCAGCTACTTCTCAGTGATGATTCATTTAATTTATTTTTTGAAATGATTTATTTTTACTGTATTCACAGTGCTCTGAACTTAGTTATCTAGCTTCCAAGTCAAGAGCAAATGACAACAAGGGCTGCCAGCACCAAGTCTAAGAATATTAGCAGAAAGTGATAGCTTTCATAATTTCAAAAACCACAGCAGCCTTTCAGTTTTATGATTTCTCTTGCCATCAGTAGATTCCAGAAGGGAATAAAGTAAAATAATCTTGGGCACCATAGTTGTTTGTTTTCTTCTTATGCTTATGTATTAATTTTGAAACTACAGAGTTGGAGTCATCATGCAGGTTTACACAGGTTTTACTCATAACTTTTCAAACTCCATTTAGGTTATCGGTCTGTTTTCAGTTTACTTAACAACTCAGTAAGAATAGTACTATTTCATAGACACAGATAAAAGGCATATTTCATATTTTGACAGATTCTGAGCATACTGCTATCTTATATAACATTTTTTATTTTTATTTAACTTGTGTAAAATAAAACTAATGATCTTAACTGAGCAACATTACATTAAAAAAGTCAGGAGATTTTATATTTCAGAAATATTTTCATTTGAATTAATTAAACTTTAAATTATTGATAACTTCATGGTGAATCTTCATCTGTTCTGAGAATGAGTTCACCTAGAACCTCACAATCTTCATGGGCTCTAAGTGGCTTATATTATGCTCCACAAAATATTGTGTCTTCATTTAGTTCTTATTCCTTTAGTAGATCCCAGAAGAGTATAAATTAAAAACAACAAACAAAAAAATGGCTTCCATAGTTATTTGCTTTTCTCTTTATATTCTATCAATTTTTAAAATAGAAACTCAAAATTATAAGCTGGCTTTATGCTTATTCACAATTTATGCTATAATTTATTTATGTTGTATCCGTCATTTTGATGGCTTTCTGTTGGCTGTTCTGTTTATTTGTATCTGAATTACCAATTTTGTTTTTTTGCCTGATGAATTCCTTATATTGTCTTTTTCTAAATTATAAAACACAAATTTATAATATTATAATTACAAAATTAATTCACAAATGCATGTTATTATATATATTCTAAGTATTAAGAAGTTAATAAAATAATAAGTAAAAGTCCATTTTTAATCTTCCTTATCCTCACCAATTAGCCACCTAGGAGTTTGGAGTTTACATATATGTTACATATATTTATTTGTATATGTTACATATATTTATTTTATGTGCATGAATGTACATTTTTCCATGGATGGGCTTACTATCTACTTAGGATTTTGAAACTATAAATGTGTTCTGAAGATTCCATATCAGGGCATATGCATTTAATTTATGTTTTAAACCATTACATAGTGCTAGGTTTATGTTTATAGTATATGTAAATATAATATTTATTTTTCAATTACCTTATGATAAACATTTAAAATTCTGATAGTAAATTGCCCTCTCCAAACCTGTGTCAATTATTATTTTCCTTCTCCAGTATATAAGGATGCAAGTTTTTCACAAACTGGCCAACTGAATAATATTAATCTTTTAAATTTTCTCTAAACTGATAGGCAAAAAATGATTGCATTTCTATTTTATGTTTCATGCCTTTATTGCTAATTGAATAGTATACATCTTTTCATATGCCATATATATTTGTTTTAACTACTTCTTCACATACATTTAAACTTATATCTTAAAAAACACCGAGAATTAATCAACAAGTATAATTCTACCTCTAAATAAGAAAAATACCTAGTATAGTTTTACTCCTTCTGCACCTTAATTTAATAATTTCTATTATGAAAGATGCTTTTCAAAATATGGGTCACATTTACTTATTCATGCTCAATTGTTCTGTTGGCTGCTTAATACAAAAATGGCTATTTCAGGTAATTTTCCTTGTGTATAGATTTATCACAATATTTAAGACATGGTAACTGCTTAATCAATCATTATAGTTGGAATGATCAATCAGCAATATATAAGTCGATACTTTAAATAATAGACTATATGTGTATACATAAACTATTTCCCTTTATTATTAAAATATCATTCATTGACTCATCTTTGAATTTTACATTTTCATTAATCTAAAAAGTTTTCTCTACCCGAGAAGAGAGAGCAGAAATAGAGGGTAGGATATGAGAAGATCTTAAGAAATGAAAGAGACAAGAAAAAGGCAATGGAGAAAGCAGAATTAAAAGAAGCAGGGAAAGAGAGAATAGTTCATAGCAGAGGTGGGGAACAAATTGTTCTGTAAAATTTGGATTCAGTCAAAATGCAGCACTTAAAGACCTAGAAGGCCATGTGTGGCCTTAAGCTGCAGGTTCCCCACCCTTGGTTTATAAGATGAAAAGGAAATAATGAAGGAAGATAAAGAGAAAATATGTACTAATTCTTTAAAAGTTGAGCCTAAAATTATAAGATCTGGTATAATTAGATGTTTTTGACTAGGGTTGGATCCTATGGCTGATTATATTTTCCAAAAGTGGCCCCCCCCAAATACTTTCAGAACTTCTAGAACTTTTGCATCTCTCTAACAAGGGATGGATTCTACTTCTACTCCCCTTGAAACACAACCAGGTCTTTGTGGCTGCCTCAGTGAACAGAATGTAGCAGAAGCAACACTGTGTGACTTGCAATGCTAGGTTGAAAAAGGTGATTGAACCGGTAGAAGAGAAAGCTGGGAACTAGGGAAGAAGATCATCTGTCACCCTGGACAAGGGAAATAGTACTTTTCCCTGTGAGGAAAGGGCTTTGTATGCTCTCTGTAATAAAATGGGGCTTCTTTGGAATTCGATATCTACATACTTTATTTTCCTCTAGAAGTTGCTTCTACTCATTCAACTAGTCTATGAAATCTGACTCATCCCAAAGATTTAGGGTTTTAAGTTTGGACTTTGTACCACCTTTAAAAAAAGAAAAGATTGTGGGGATACTTTATCTTTGACTCTTTTTGACATTGATTCTTCATGTATTGAAAGTGGTAATTTTTTTTTTTTTTTTTTTGAGACAGAGTCTCACTCTGTTGCCCAGGCTAGAGTGCCGTGGCATCAGCCTAGCTCACAGCAACCTCAGACTCCTGGGCTCAAGCAATCCTTCTGCCTCAGCCTCCCAAGTAGCTGGGACTACAGGCATGGGCCACCATGCCTGGATAATTTTTTCTATATATTTTTAGTTGGCCAATTAATTTCTTTCTAT
>CAUYRT010095302.1:0-27482 GCA_963574885.1 Lepilemur ruficaudatus
GAGACTCCCTTGAGCCCAGGACTTTGAGGTTACAGTGAGCTATGATGACGCCACTGCACTCTAGGCCAGGCAACAGAGTGAGATCATGTCTCAGGAACAAAAAAAAGGAAAGAGAGGAAAGAAAGAGGGAGGGAGGGAGGGAGGGAGGGAAGGAAGGAAGGAAGGAAGGAAGGAAGGAAGGAAGGAAGGAAGGAAGGAAGGAAGGAAGGAAGGAAGGAAGGAAGGAAGGAAGGAAGGAGAGAAAAAGAAAAACAATGTTAAATCTGGGATAGATTTAAAAGTTTCTGGGGTCTATTTTCTATTGATGGATAAGGAAATCTTCAACTTTTGTGAAAGTTGCCAAAAATAAATGCCCTGCAAGAAGCACTAACATAGGATTCACTAGTAGCACATAATATAGAAAAATATGTCTAATCCTCTCTTGGTAATCATAAAACGGCCACAGTAGTAAACACAAGCAACACCGCCAGCAAAGCCACTCGGTTATAGCCCACAGCTCTAGAACTCTCTCTTGCAACTCGCCTAACAACCACTGCTTCAGCTCATCCGGGGTCTCAGAGATATTATGCATTTTACTATACACGGTTAAAATTAATTAGCACTCTGATAATTTTATGAAACTGTTGACTCATACAAACCAGAGAGACTAAACTATTTGGGGATGACTTTTTCTTGAGTGGTAAACACAGGTTTACGGACTTGGAGCCGACTCTGGACTTTGGACAGTGTTAAAGAAAATAAGGGATCAGAAACCTTAAGGAACTGAGCTTTTCTCTTATCCAAAGGGATGCCTATTTTCTCGTGTGTAGTTTCATTTATCGTAGAGGACTATAAAATGCCCAAATGTTAGGCCAAGTCTAAACTTTGGAAAGGAACTAATAAAATGCTGCAGACTAAGCTAGCTGATGCAGTTCCCACCTGACTCAGACTTAGGCACACAGCCTCTTAAGCAAACAGCACAGCAGGACACAGGGATCTCCTTGCAGGTTGACAGATGCAAGCCACATGCATGAAGGGGACGTGTCCTCCCTGACACTGACTTCTGCTTTCCAACCCTAATCATCAGCTAGAAAAATAACTCTAAAAGTTCTCCATACCTCAACCTTAAATTTCATGCTATATTTTTCATTGTCAAAAAAGTTGATTTTAGCCTCGCAAACTAGTCACAGACAACTATCCAAATCTGCACATTTATAGCGACAACATCTAGGACAATGGGCACCATGACCCTATTAAATAGGAATTTAGATGATCCCAATGTTCAGGACATTGCTTTATAAGTATAAAAGATATAGAAGAATTCATCAGGCCTTAATACAAGATTAGAGACCAGAACATTTAACAAATCTACACATTATTTATCCATAATTTTATACTTCTCTTTCCAAAAAGTAATTGTTTCAAACACTTCTCCCTTAGTTAGGAAATGAGACTATATATTGGAATGTCTTAATTCTTGGACATACATAGACATCAAAATACAATAAGTCTTTTAATTCATCAATAATTTTAAAACTCAATCCAAGGGACAAAGGACCTTGAAACCACCATTATCTATGTGAAACACCATAAAATAGTTATATGATCATGTGGACTGGGAACCATTTATCTAGTAGAAACTATTATCATAGTAAATATATGTAATATAAAATCAGCTCTAAGCACCTATGTACATTAAAAAAATATAAATAAGCATAAACAGCAATTTGTGTTTTTCTATCAATGATCAACAGCTTTGCTATTTGTTGGCATATAAACATTTAGCAGATAATTACCAAGTACCTACAAAATCTTAACACTGACATTAAATAGGAGGTAGCAAAGGCTTTGGAAAAATATTCTGGGTGGTGGGAAGCTTGTATTTGAAAAGCCTATCCATGGAGTTAGCTTCGGTAAATTTAGCAACACACACCTTTGACCATTTAGGGACTTTTCCTTAGAAACTGAATTTGAGAACTCTTATATATGAAAATAAGGCTAAAGGTTTTTGAAAAACAACCTTGTTTTTGGCAAAGTAAGCATAAATCCAAGAACTCCTAATTGTTCCTTCCTTTTGTGTACATTAGCACAAATTTAAATTGTGATGACATAGTTCCTAAAATTTCAGAGTAAGTCAATAACATCTACAAAAGGCAATTCTAACCTTGTGATCTCATGATATCACAGGAAAGTAATATCAGTTTCAGAGCATTTATATTATTAAACTATAGAATGGTTAAAGAGATAATTGACCAAATGCAGCGTTTGGTTTTAAAATTTTGTTGACTTGGTTACTGAGATGCAAATTACCTATGATAAATCCTTAGTCTCAAATTTGCACTCCCTAGCATCTAGTATCAAAGCTAACGCACGGCAGAAAGAGGAGGCTTCTAATAATATATAACTGGGGGGTGGGGGAGGGAAACTGCTGTTCTCCAAAATCAACTTGCTACATTCTAAAGCTAAGGAACCAATATGATTATTTATATCTCTTTCCTTCCATTAGAGTTAAGAATAATAAGTTGATTTAACAGTTTTCAGCAGGCTAAGTTTAAATTAAAATTCCACAAAATAATGTGGAATAAACAAATATCTGTCACTATTGTACCACACATCCTAGTACTTTATCATGTCTGGGCTGTAATATACTACTTTATTCTGGCTTTATTAGAAATGTTATTAGGAATTCTATTATGACCATAATTGTCTTTTTAATTATGCATTAGCAATTAAGTAATGAAATCAGAAAATTTAAAAAGAGGGTTTAGTGTAGTAAAATAAATTCTTTGCATTTAATATACTTAATACTTAACTGAATTCTTTACCTTGTTATGCACCAATTTTTTAGTGACTGATATACTTTGTACCTAACTTACCCTGCAGGTTCCCAGGGAGGCACTGTCAATCACATTAGGCACATGTAACTAGTATTTGCCTATGGTCATACTCAGTGATTGACAACACTTTGAAAGTTTTCAAGAAAAACTATCTTGGCTATGTTCTATTATCTTTGAGGACTGATTATTTACTTGTTCCTATGAATAAATGGAAAATCTTGGCACTGGCAATGCCAACTCCTTACTGTCTTCCAGGTTGATATAGAATGACAATTCAGACAGATTAGATTATCAGTTCATGCTGGTTTCTGAGAAAAAAGACAACTGATAGGCAGAAATCCAGAAGGAGACCCTGGCAAATGGACAGATCTCACCCCATCCTTGCGACATCAGCCAGCTGCCTCTGGTCTGAGGGGAAACACGATAAATGGCAGCAGATGGACCTTCGCTGACTAGTTAGAGGGTTTTCTTGGGAAAGAGTAGGGATCAGAGCATCCTATTATAAAATCAAGCAACAGATCAGACTCTGGGTATGGGATCACCAGAGCCTTGAGTCAGCACTGCCTCCATCCAGTCTTTCCCTTTTAACTAATTACTACCAAGTAAGAAACCACTGGGCCATTGATCAAAATGACAAATGTGTCTGCCATTTGATCACATATAAAAATTTATTCTGCAGAAATACTGAAAACACGCAAAACAACATTTTCAAGGTATGTTCAAAGTTACTTTAGAATTGCTTGTGTTAGCAAAAGATTAGAATCAATGCAAAGATTCATCCATAATAGACTGGTTAATAAATCATGGGATAGCCATACAATGGAATGC
Source organism: Lepilemur ruficaudatus (assembly GCA_963574885.1). Classification (NCBI taxonomy): domain Eukaryota; kingdom Metazoa; phylum Chordata; class Mammalia; order Primates; family Lepilemuridae; genus Lepilemur; species Lepilemur ruficaudatus. The sequence continues at coordinate 3,645 of CAUYRT010095302.1, forward strand.
TGTGAGTCCATAAAAAAGTAAGGTGGCTCTATAAAGAATGTCCTTCAAGATGTACTGTTAAGAAAAAGAATCAAGGTACACAACAATGTATATAGTATATTTTTATTTGTATAAGACAGTTGGGAGGAGGTATATAGGAATTTACCCATGAGCATGTAAAATATTTCTGCAAAGTACACCAAAAAACTGATAATACTTGTTGCTCTGAGGAGGGGTATTTCAGGAAATGAATGCATTTTTTCTTAAAACATAAATTTATATTTTTAAAAGATTAGTGGGAAAATTTTGAAAACCTGAACAAAACCAGTGGAAAAGGGACAAAAGTGTTTTGTTTATTCAGGGGAGGCTGAGGCCACCAGAACCCTTCTATCCAGCCCTTCATCCGCCCCTCCCCCCCAGGATAAAGGGCCAGCCCTGTGATGAGCATCCTCCTTACTCACTGAAGGATGCAGCGAGGAATCACTTAACATCACTAATCATCATCCTGAAAGCACACAGTGGTTTCAACAGACTCAAAATGCACAGAACATGAAGGCTACAGATAAAAAGCACCAAAAAGAAATGCTAGACATCACACTGATTACAGGAGGGCAGGAGGAGAAGAAGAAGCACACCTGAGTTTTTTAAAACTTATCAAAAAGTTTCCAAGTAGCAAACACAGCGTTCTTTCTGGGACTGGAAGTGCCTCCTTGACCCCGCATATACGCACGTGCGTACTTCCGGGCAGCCATCGCTATGGCAGGTATCTGCTGACAGACCCGGCTGCTGAACCTGCAGAGATGAGAGTGCTCCCTCCCTGTCCTTGGCCTGGCAGTCCCGCTTCAGAAGGACTAAAACGTCTAATCCACCAAGGCTGAGACCTGCCCAGATTAACTTCATGAGAGGCTCTCAGGAAATTAGTAGATCTTAATAGTATTAAAAAGATCAGTTATAATTGGGGAAAAGAAGGAAAGAACAAGGTAATGTCTCGGAAATTTAACCTTGAAGACTGCACATATGCAGAAATTACCTGTTGGAAAAGGTCAAGCTTCGTCAACACTGATTCTAGTTTGGAATCTGCATTCCAAGACCACTTGAAGTTACCCAAAGTACACGGTGTTCTTAAACAACCTTTCAAAGAAAGTGGCAGTTGAATAATCTTAATCAAAATTTCACTTCCTAAGGATTTGGGGATTCGGGTTTAGTGCTGAAAGTATAAAATTATCCACCGCCTTGCTTGTATTCCTACCTCAAGAAAAAAAAAAGAACCAGGCTGTACATTCTCATCCCAAAATTTGGGGAGGGAGCTAATAGGCTTAGGACAATGAAGCGTGATCAGAGCCCTTATGCTGGCCCTAAAACCCTTCTAGCAACTGTCTATATGGCTCTGACCAGACAACATACACACACACACACCACCCTCCCAGTTACCTCTGGGGGGCATATGGTTGTACCGGTATAAAAAAATTGCCTTATGTATAAAATGCTAATTCATGTTCAATGGAAACTGCCATAAAACTTGCTGACTACAAATGGAAAGGCATTCACTAAGAATAACCCCTCTGTGCAGGGAACACTATGTGTGGCCTTCAAAGCAGATTCCAATATTTTTAATTTACTCTTAATTATGCTAAAGACAGTCTACAAAATCTAAAGGTATAACCTATATAATTTTGTGACTAGGGACAGGAAGTCAATGACCAGTGTAGGGAACAAAAATTAATAAATCATGTTCTGTTTATGAGATTGAGTATCTGAACCCAGATACAAGAAGTGAAATTTAAATATTTCATTTACTAAATCAAAATTCTCTGCTTAAACTAACAGCCTTTTCATTTGAAGCGCAGAAAGAAATAATTCCATAATTCACTCATTTCCAATGTCCACAATCAATAATTAGCCAATAATATATACTACCCAACTGCAATTATTTGACAACTCCAAAATAGCTTCAGAATTACTATTTCTCAGACTCTATGTTTCACTAACCTATAAGTTTATCTAAGCTGATAAGAATCCAAAATTTTTACTTTACACAGAAGAGGTAGACGGAAAAAGGAAGTTCAGAACTAATATGGCAAGTCAAGCTCTAGGCATAGGATTTATGTCTTTCCAAAATCTCCAGCAGAAATATAACAAAACATTTGCATTTTCTCTGGTCTTAGGGATGAATTACATAAAACCATCCTAATTCACATCATTTCCCTCAGAAACCACAAATTGCTCACTCACAGCCAAAGAACTCAGAAACTGAATAGTTTTGTTGAAAATTGGAACTACTTGTACTTTGAGTTTTTCTTCACACCCCTGTAAATTGCTTTCAACAAAAACACTATTGTCATGAGCCACATATACAACCCACCTCCAAGTCCACAGAAAGACAACCACACGGAAAGATAATATCTAGATCCTGTTTATTCTTTTCTACATTAAGGAAGTTTTCAGATAGAATTTACAGCTTCAATGTAACTTGGAAATCTGCTTGCAAAATAAGAAAACGGCAGCTAAGAAATGTTAGCTAGCTGACCACATATAAAAGTCAGGACTTGAACTCAGTTGTCCCAAATTATCCAGTGCTTTTAATTAAGAATTGTTCCCATAGCATACACAGCTTTTTAAAATAAAACATACAAACCCTGAAAAATCTTTATTACAGAGGTCTCCACTTGGTAGTAGGAAAATACGTAATATAATTAAAACATGCCATTAAGATGATGCAAAAGATTACAGGAACCAATTACAGATCAATAAATATTTTGTGATAATCTCTGAGTGATTAAGGTACTGTGTGCTGTAAAGACGTACCCATGAGTTGTGAACCTATTGAGAAAATTTCACTTTACAATAAAGAGCCACATCAATAGTCAATAAAGGTAAAGCCCAAGACAATAAGAAAATCAAATTTTGAATCTTCAAGATGCTAGAGATCTGTTTTAGAGTCAAGAACACAAAACACAGAATCAAAGAATACAAAGAAGCCAGAGGTATGACCTACAAAAGAACTATGAAGAAACAACCTGCTTAATTCTGGAGTGGGCCGTGCTTGCCCCAGCGGGGCAGGAATGTTGGGATAGGACGTTGGCTGGTGCAGACAGGAAGAGGAGGACAGCTTCCATGCCCACCTGGGTAGTTTCTCTGATCCTTCCTTCCTCGGTTCCAGAGAGAAGGACAGAAAGTCTCCTGGCTGAATGTGTCTTCATGGCCAGATGCAGTGACCAGAAGGGGAGGTTTAGCAACTCTAGCATCCTGCAATGTTAATGAGTACCCCCAGACAAGTCCATGGAAAGAATGGTAGCAAGTGAAAGTGAAATGCAGCACATTTTGTGTAGATATGTATATTTGACTCTCATGAATATTGTCAAAGCATCTCACAAATGCTCAACCAAATGGAACAGACCACTCACCGAAGTGTCACTGCACTAAGGCATAAGGATCTGCTAAACAATATAATGAGGTACTACCTCCTCCCACGTACACACACACACCTTCTCATGGATAAACTGAGATGCTCCATGCATAGATGGGAATACTTTGCTTTGCTGGGCTCTGCTGTTTTGAAGGAAAATTCCAAAGGGAATCATTTAGAAAAAAGAGAACCAGGGTTCCTTTGATAAGGAAGGAAGAATGCTCCTCATGGGAAAGAATTCTGTGATTATATAAAGGTCAAAAAGGCAAAAACATTTTTCACATGAAATTTCCTATAACTTCTTTAAAATCTTTACAGGTAATCTGTTATGAGATTTAATTGTTAAAGAATAGTAAGGCATTTGCCTTGAATAAATGTAGTTGCAAAGCGTTTGATTTCATAAAGGCTTTCTTTAAATAATAATAAGGGCTTTTGAGAGACAGTTCATTCATCCCCACAAGTGTCTTTTTGGTGCTGTTCTACCCCTTTGAGCTGACCTCTTGCCCCCACATTCTTCTACCTGTTTATACAAAACAAAGACAGAGCTCTGAACTGACAAGAGACATTTGGACCCCCTAAGATTCTGGAAAAGTAAAACACACACTTTGAACTCATTTTTACAACCTTGCCATCTTCAATATTAATGGTAAAGAACCATTTGGCCTTTTTTAATTGAAAGGAAAATTATTTTACTGCAACACAGAGAGCCTTGAAAGTCTTTTTTATCTTAGCAGTATAAATGTAGAAAGTGTATTTCCCATGCCCAGCGAACAAAGAATCTGACAGAACAGGTATGTCCTAGCCCATAACCTTCGCGGTAGCAGTATTCCTTTACGTTTCTTCAGTGTTACCAAACACTTACGAAGCATTTACTCTGCACTAGGAATAGTTTTAAGCGCTTTCCAAATTACAACTCACTTCAACCTCATTATGGTCCTCCGAGGTATGTACTATTTTAGATTTACTGTTGAGATGAGGACAATAAAGCACACAGGTGGAATGACTTGTCGAAGGTCACAAAGCTAGGAAGAGGCGGAACTGGGATTAAACCTCCGCAGTGCGGCTCCAGAGTCCATGTTCCCACCAGCGTGCTGCCTTTCAAACTTCCACCAAATCTAAGATAAACAGCGATTTGTGCAAAATCGTCTTACACACTACAATTAATGTGCAAATTCATTTTATACATTAATGTCAATAATTATACTATGTTGCAGTTTTCTCAGATACTTGACGAATAACCACAGGGAAAAGATAAATACTATCAAATACTATATTTGACCACTTTGCATTATTTTGGAAACAAAATAAAGGCACACAAAAATTTTTTTAAAAATTGTGTCTCCTATCTGCTGGGAAAGCTACTGTGCAGAAAATAAAACAGTAGGAAATCTTTTGGATGTCTGAATTTTGTAATGCCACTATAACATTAAAAGGTCTCTTCACTCATTTAAATTCAGTATCACCCAGCAAGTGAATATCAGAGAAAATTTAATTACACGGTACAGAAAAATAGAATAGCTCTTAGAGGTGCTTCCTGGGGAATTCCACAGTCGATGAACCTCTCAGAGATCGGAGGAGTTCCTTCTCCTTGGAATTCTTTTGGCATGCCTGGCAGCAAGCGTTCGTGCCCCTAAGCCTCTGCCTGCGGGAAGGTGCTCCCGCCTGCCGCCCAGGCGTTCTGCCAGTGCAGCCTGGCACTGGGTGGGGCTGGGAGACTGTGCATACATCAAAGCACTTCACATTCAATTTGGGAGTTTCCTGCAAACTAGAGCAGCAAAGGAGGAGGACGCCATTTTCATGCCTGCAAAGAAACTATCCATTTTTCATTCAGGAGGGGTTTGCATGTGTGTGCTGGGACAAGAGAAGGGTCCTCTCTTCACCCTTTGGTTGTTAGAGCCTGATGGGTCCTAAAAGCCCATACCTGCAGCCTCCAGCTGTGCAAATACTTCTGATGCTGTGGCCTAACTGGCAGAAGACTAAATTCCACCACACACCGTCCTTCTTTCTGACCATCTTCCCTTAAAAACAACGTTCAATAGGCCGGGCGTGGTGACTCACCACTCAGAGTAATCCTAGCATTCTGGGAGGCCAAGGCGGGTGGATCCCTCAAGGTCAAGAGTTCAAGACCAGCCTGAGCAAGAGTGAGATCCCATCTCTACCAAAAATAGAAAGAAATTAATTGGCAAACTAAAATATATAGAAAAAAAAATTAGCCGGGCATGGTGGCGCGTGCCTGTAGTCCCAGCTACTCAGGAGGCTGAGGCAGGAGGATCGCCTGAGCCCAGGAGTTTGAGGTTGCTGTGAGCTAGGCTGATGCCACGGCATTCTAGCCCGGGCAACACAGTGAGACTCTGTCTCAAAAAAACAAACAAAAAAAAAAAAACACCAACGTTGAATAGACTAACCAGTGGCGCGGACAGCAGGTTGGCCTACTTCTTTCGTTTACTGGAAACTGGAGTTACCGCCATCTCCCTTTAACAGAATGCAATGGCTTCACTGTGCAAAGGGTCTAGCCCAGTGGCCTGCACATGGCAGGTAGACAAACATTAGTCTTCTCCTTTCTAACCCCAACCAGAGATGGTTGCCTGTAGTGCAATTAGAGTCGACCTGTGACTGTCACTCCCCTTTTTTCACAAAGTTAAGGAAAATATCATGAGCATTTTCAAGAATGAAAATAGCTGCAGGAACACCTAATTATTCCCGAACTTAAATTAATTCTTTTTACTGCCAACCCAATCCTAAGGCAGTCATCATTGCCAGCTCTAACCTGCTCAGGGACCCTCTTTTATTGCTCTAACCCCTTTCTCGTTAGCAATAAAACATACCTTCCAGTGGAGAACCCAGCTTAGCTCCTGTCTCTTAGCAGATACACCCACCTCACACTCTAAAGGTGCCCTGGGAATTTACTTCATCATTTGGGGACTTTATTGCAGGAAGAGTGGGATAAAATTTTAAGATCCAGATAAAATGAGGGGAAGAAATTTCCTAAATATCTCAAACTTTTGTGATGTGGCTCTAAATTTCACCATCAAAATATCCATTTGTGATCATGAGAATGATAAAAATCAGTGTTCTGATGTGGCACTTTTACATAAGCTCAATTACTTATAGAACTTACAAATAATGTTTTTTTCAGAGGTTTTATTTGATTACACTGGGTGGTCCATTTAGAACACTGTCAATACAACCTTACTTCAAAAAAAATATTTGCAAATAGGCCACTTTACACAATGGCTATGGTGAGGATTACATAAGCACTATAAGGTTCCGAGTTTATTTTGTGTAAATACGGTCTAGGCTCATTATCTCAGACCCTGGAGCAAAGAAAGGAATAAACCTGATGAGAAAACAGGAAGGAGCTGGAGATACTGGGGACAAATGCTAAAATAAGCATTTTCAGTGGCTCTCTGTTCAAAAACTGGCATCTTAATACAGGTGGCTCTGGTTGGAGACAGGTAGAATAAGGACCCTGGAGTGTATTTGAAACTCCCAAGTCAGACCTGCAAGGCCATGCCTTGCTCAGTAACAGCCCTCTGATACGTGGAGTGAAGCCACCAAGGAAAGCAGAAGCCTTGCTTCGCAGGGAATGGAAGTCCCTGGCACGATACTTACGTTGACACTGTCCCCAAGACTGGCGAACCCAGCCCCAGCAGCAGTCAATCCTCCCGCCATAACGACACAGGCCAATGGACGACACTATTTGCCTGGGCCACCTACCGAACAAAAAGATTCAAAATAAATAAAGACACTCTTGAGATTAAAAATAATTTCCTCTGTTATTATTTTAGAAAAAAAATGTTAAACCACACCCAACAATTTTCTACAAACTCCTTTATGCCGGCAGAATTTTAAGGATAAAACACCTTCACAGAAATAATTCTGCGATGATCTAATTTCAAATTTCAGACAGTTAAACACCCTGTCCCTCAACACACAAAGGTAGGAAAAAAGGGGACAAGAAGATCCTTTCTTAACTAGAAATAGCGCCAGCCAAAACCGACAATTCTCAATGCTGCCACCCACAGGATAGTTTCTGAAGCTTGAAATACAACAGATTCCACAAAACCCCACACCTGTTACTTGGGGGGAAAGCCAGTTTTGACTGATTCATCATAAACTGAAAAGTATTAAATAAGATACGTCAAAGCAGAAAAAAGTTTCTGCCTCACATAAAGAGTGGATGGGGAAAGGGACAGAAAGAGAGGCAGCTCCTCGAAAACCAAATGAAACGGCTCTTTTCAAGATATCACTTTGGCAGAAACAGTCTGCAGAAAAGAAATGTAGTAGGAAAAAAAAAAGTCTAAATAAAACCAAGGAGAGTTTAAAGTGTAGCTGACATCTCGGTGTCCTTGTGTTTCTAAACTCGCCTCCATCAGCGATTCATCATATTTTCCTCTCTAAGGTAAATAACGATTAAAGAAAGCGCGCAGTTTCAGGATACAGATGTATCCGCCAGATTACACTTGGACACACGGTTTGGTAAATTGTTTACTTGTTTAGATGCACACCTAAACTGACACGTTAACTGGCCATTTTAGACATCTTTTTAAAGCTACATTAAGATGGTATGCGAATCACGCGGTGTATTTCTTGCTGCAAATGCATGTACAAGAAGTACACAACATCAAAAAATAGCTCTTTTTTAGGTTTCAGATTAAGAACAAATATATATAGAGAAAGAAATACGCAACATACCCAAATATGGGCAAAAAACTGGCTTTTTAAAATAAAAGAAAATTGAAAGGTTTACCTGCTTCATGTCCTGGAAGGAGAAAAAAAATTAAAACGTCTAGCCTCTGGCTGCTATCCACGTTTTCTTAAACACTCCTTTTCTTTTCAGTTCCGCTTTCCTTTACCTACCCTTTTCACCCCCAGGCCCGAGGTACGAAATAACCCCGACTTTCTATTTCCTCCCGCCAGGTAGTAAACAGGCAGCTGCGCTCTTTCTCGGCGCCCCACTGGTTCCCCTCCAGGTACAAGAAAGCCAGTCAGTCATGGAATTGATTCGTTCCAAGATTGCAGATAAAGCAGGTGTGGCGTCGTCCTTGGGGGCTGCGCGGGGGCCTACTTGCAGGGGTCGGGGTGCGAGCTGCCGGGCCGGTCTGGGCTGCAGCCGCGCGGAGGTGGGGACCGAGCGCCCTCACCGCAGGTTGCTCAGTCGCTCACACACTCTCCCGGGCAGAGCCGGAGGCGGGAGCGGGCGCCGCGCGCTGCCGCGGAGACGCAGCCGGGCTGTCGGGACCTGTCGGAGCACGCAGCAGGCTCCTCGCTCCGTCTCCTCCGCTCCCCCAAGAAAGCAAGCGGGGAGGCGACCGGGTCTCCCCGCCTCGCCCCCCTCCCGGGGAGCCCGCACGTTTCCCCGCCGGAGAGCGGGCTGGACCCCGAGCGAGCGTCACCGCCAAGGCGTCCCGCGGCCACCGCGTTCGGGCAGCTTAACCGGCCCTCGAGCCCCCTCTTCCCGCCGTGACCCCGGGCCGGGCGGCGCGCCCCGCTCGGAGCCGCCTTCGGGACGCCGCGGCCGGTTCCGGGGCTCGCAGGGTCCCGCCGGCCTCGGGCCGCCCCTCGGAGCCGCAGCCCCGCGGCGAGGGGGTCCCGGGAGGGCGGGTGTGGACTCGGCGACGGTGCGCCGGGTCCGACTCACCTCCCGTCGAAGTCGGCGGCCGCGGGCGGGCAGAGCGAGGACGCCAACGCCGCCAGCGCCAGCGCCAGTGCCGGGGCCATGTCGGCGGCGCGTCCCGCGGGGACCAGGCCGGCGGCGGGCACAGGGGCGGGCGCCGCCTCTCGACTCCGCGAGTCCCCGCCGCGGCCGCTCCCGAGCGCAGCGGAGCAGGTCTGCGCCCCCTCCCCGCGCGGCGGGCGCTGCAGGGGGAGCCGCGGGGACGCCGGACGGCGCCGGGGGCGGGGGCTGGGCGCGCTCGGCTCCTCCCGGGCCCCGGGGGAGGCGCGTCCCTCGGGGGCCAGCCCAGCCCGGCGCGCCCCGGGTTTGGGGAAAGTCGCGAGCGCGGCCTGGGAGAGGACACGGCGAGTCGGGGAGGAAAGGAGCCCTGGGCGCAGGTGCGCGCCCCGGCGGTCCCTCCCGGACAGGTGGGGACACCCGAGGGCGGAGAAGCCGGAGACCAGAGGGGTTTATGGGGCTGGGGCTAAGCCGCGTCTGCATTTAGCGAAACCACAGCCGACCCGGACAAATTAGCAAAGGCGAACTCCGGGAGCTTGCTCCTCCCGCAGAGTTGGCAAAGGCACGTTTTCTAGTTTGCAACCAACGGAGAGAAAGGCTTGGCTCTGCAGCCGAGTTCTGCAGAAGCAACTTGCAGACTGGCCGTATGGTCGCCAACACATTAGGGTAGGGCCGTCCCTCTCCAGAGGGGAGGGTTGTCACTACCTAGTCAGCCCGTGGTGCCCGGTGTTGGGGAGATCATTTAGAAACCACTTTAAGTAGCCATTGCTCTGCTGTTTCAGAGTAAAAGGTACTGCACTGAAAAGGGCTGTGTTCAGATGAAAACACGGTTATCCCAAAGTACACATTAAAACATAAGCCCCACCCCGAGACTGCCCTGCGCGGTGATCTGACATCGCGTGCACTGGCCACACCATCTCCTCCTCTCTCTTCCCCAGGCCATGGCTCAGGGTCAGTGACTGGCTGTTTCTCTGCCTGAACCCAGATATGCACACGGCTCACCCCCTCTTTGAGGACGCCAATCTTGACCCTAGTTAGAATCTCGCCCCTCACCCCCTGCCCTGCGCCTCTTGCCCTGTTCCACTGTCTTTTCTCCGTACTGCTCATCTTCTATTTTGCTACATAACTTATTTATTGTTTGTGTGTTTTCTTTCTGCTAGAATGCAAGCTCTGCGAGGGCAGGTGCCTCTGTGTAGTGCCTAGAACAACAGCTGGCACACAGTAAGTGCTCATGATGCTTGCGGAATGCATTTGCTACATTACAAACTCCCCTCTCCCCCGTCCTTTATTTTCTTTTTGAGGTTTCCACAACTTCAAAATTTTAATGGAAAGTTCTGTGGCAGGGCGACCCCACTATCCTGATCTCTCAGTGTGTGTAAAAACAGGAATTTTCTGCACAAAAAGGAAAAATAATGGTTTCAACTCAAATGACTCTTTGATTTCTAAGTTGTTTTCTGTTAGCAAAACAAGTTTCTATTTTAATCTCAAGAAACATCCATGCCAATTCAGGCTTGGGACATTTTAGGCAAACAGCTTGGTGTCATCCATTTCAGATCCTTCTAATGAAGTCCAAAAAATGTAGGAGTCAAAATATTTTTTCTGCAGAAAATCAAATTTTTGTAAGTGTAATGTAGGCCTGGTTCCAGGCTCCGGTGGCTACTCCTTAGCTGGTTTTTGATTGTTTGTTTTTTGGTTCCTGGATTGGATTTACAAATAAGCCCACCAGAACACTAGATGATTAGGGAGAAAGGGGCTAACCTACAGGGTAAAAAACTGCAGATAGAAGGAGGAAGAGTGATGGGTGAAAACAGGATGAATATCTGGAGCGAAAGTGTAAGGCCCCATCTGCATGCCTCTTTCCTTTTTTCCATGTATTTTCTTTAGCCTGGAAAACACTCCATTCATCTTCCTTCTTCATTTGGAAAACCTCCACTTACCCTTTGGGTCTAAGCTTAGCTGGCACTGACCCAGGAAGCCCTTTTTGGGTTTTTGCTTGGCTGAGTCTCCTGCAGTATATGCTTCTGTAACACTGTTCTAGCACATTCTAGAGTAGCTCTTAATACTTTGTGTTGTGATTGCTGCTCTACCAATCTGGGTCCCTGGAGACTGTCTACCCAATGGGAGGACAAGGGTAGTGCCTCTCTTGTCACTATATCCCTGTGCCCAGCACAATTCCTGGCACAAGCCTGAAATTCAGCAAAGATTATATAGATTGGGTTGGATTGGATTGGATTCTGTCTAGTGAACTTTACCTTCTCCTTTGAGTAAGCTGTAGCTAATTCTATCAGTCTTTGTTGAATCATGGAATGAGGAAACTCTGAAGGACTTCCAAGGTCTAACTGGTCATTGTGTTGCAGCGATGACCACCAGGGATCATTCCAGAGAAGAGGTAGAGTTGCTGTAGGAGTGACATTTGACTATCTCAGTCTTAACAATAAATGAGCAAGAATGAGATCAAAACAGTTTGCTTTTAACAATAATTACAGCAGGACAAACTTTGGGTTAGGTTTCATACCAGTTAATGACACCTTGCAAGTGGTCATCCCAGTTTTCTCATGCACAGATAATTACCTATCACTGATTACAATGCAATACAGAGAAATGACAAAATAGAACGACTCCACACATTTGGAGAACACACGACTCCAAACATTTGGAAATGAGAAGCTCTTAGAGAGTACATGAGTCTTTTTTTTCCCAATAAATATTCATTGACAGCTTATAATGCATTGGCCATTTCTAGGTGCTTTCAGCTAAGGACAGGACAAAATTCTGCCCTGAAAGAGTTTACATTTCAGTGGGGCAGCAAGATGACAGGACCATCAAGAGAAGAAAAAGTGTGAAGAGAAAATAAAGGGAGGTTGAGGTCATAGAAAGTGATGGAAGTATGATTTTTTTAGATGGAGTGGTTAGTCACCTCTGGGGACTGGAGCAGAGACTGGGTGAAGTGAGCAAGAGGCCACATGAGGGTGGGGGGGCTGGTCCCAGGTGAAGGGCACAGCAAGATGTGTTTTCTCCGTCAACTTCTGAAACAACGACGTCTGGTAGCTGGTGTCATGCAGACTGTTAAACGAGCTAGTGCTGCCCCACCCCATGTTCAGAGGTGACACAGGCATAGCGCTATTGCTTTAAAAACCATTACGAGAAGGATACACACAGCTGCTTGTTTGCAGCAAGTTGACTCCCAGCTGGGCAAGGGTTTTGGAGACTCTCTGCTCTGGCAGTGGAGGAAGCAATACCGTGATTCGACGGTCAGGTCACTGTGCTTGTCTCAGAGGAACTGCCTTGTCCATGATCTTCCATAGATGCGTCAGAAGTGACCGGGGGAGCACGTGCCTTCCTGGGGGGCTGTTCATTATTTACAACCCCTTTTCTACTGGTAAAAATTGGAAGGGCAAGTGTTGCTTTAAGGAGCTGAAACAGACATTTGCAGGCCAGACTCAGGGTTTCTGTGGCAACTCGATTTCCTTAAAACCTTAATAGGCTTCTGATCTGAGGGCTTCCAGTCAGTTCCTTGTGAAGATAACAACCACCAAAGTCTCTTCTAGTCCTAGTTCTGAAGCCTGCTTTATTTCTTTGCTTCCTTGTGTTTATCCTTTACTCTCTCATCTTAGTGGGGGCCACCTTGAGGCTAGCTGGAATAACAGGGCTGTTTTGGGAGGCTCTGACCATTGCTCTGACCCTTGCCACGAGGCTTGGATCCCTTTACTTGTATTAATGATTGGGGCATAAAAGTAGCTGTCTTTTTCAACCCTGGAAGGCCCTAAATTTTTGGACATTCTCATTTCCTTCCATTTCTGCTTAAAGAGCAGCCAGTTCTTACCTGAGCTCATTTCTTTCTTGTGATTCCTTTTTGAAAGAAGCAAGGAGCAGTGAAATACACTAACATCCTTCATTTTGACAACTGTATTCCCTTAATCTGGATATATATTTGTGCCTTCCAAGTTATCGTAGGTAATGATGTTATGAAATAGCATAAGCTACACCAGCATTCCAGCCTATACGCAGCGGCTGTGGTTATAGCTTGTAAAACCACCATCTGGTCATATTATCCCTCCAGTAACTTGCCATCACAAGCAGAGTAAAAGGTAAACTGTTTATTCTGTTCTCTTGCCTGTCTTTCTCACTGCCTGTCTGCCTGTTAGGAGAATACAAGTTTTTGTTAACCTGTATGCCTTCTTGTACCAATTTCTCTGTCAGTTAATGTAAAAGGTTAAAAAACTATAACACAGAGACCGCCCCAAATATCTGGTTTTTCCATGATACTTATTTCTTCATTCTGTAACGGACAGCATGTGTCAGCTCGGTGAGCAGCTCTGTTTCGAGCAGTTGTTCGGGTCCCAGGCTAACAGTGACTCCCCCACCCTCTCAGTCACTCTCTGGCCACCACTCTCACCAGCGGGAAGGAGGGAGAGAAAGTAGGGGGAGACACACCTGTTTTCATAAGGACCAGGGCCAGGAAATACCTCCTATTACCGCTACTCACTTTCCCTGGAAGGAAATCAATCGGATGGTCACACCCAGTTGCAGGGGAGGAAGGAAAATATAGCCTAGCCATGTGCCCAACCCTTTTTCTGTCACTATGGAAGAAGGGGACAGCAGCTGATAGTCTCCACTCCAGACAAGCTGAGATATCTAAAGGCATCCAAGTGGAGAAGTCAGAGAGGCGGCATGAAGTCCAACTTTGCAGCTCGGAGGAGAGTTTGGGACTCAAGATATACATCTGGTAGTCCCAGCATTGGACTGGAATGGGGGAGTGACTGTAGATGAAGAATGAAGAGAATGGAGGAAAGAAGTATAATTAAGAGGATGAAGGGCTGAGCCCTGGGGTACTACAAAACCGAAGCTTGAGTAGGGAGAACCAGGAAATGAGCTTGAGAAGAAGGATACAGGGTTGTAATAGGAAACTCAGGTGAGTAGATTGTCCTGGAAGCCAAGGGTAGAAAGGATCTGAAGGTGGATCTGAGAATGATCAGCTGTGCCAAGTGCCGCTGAGAGGTTAAATGAGATAAGGACTAAGAAGTAATCATCAGATTTGACAGGAAGGAGATCACTGGGGATCTCGTTACAGGTAGTTTGAGTGGAGCGATGAGGACGAGATCCTGATTCTACTGTATTGAAAAGAGAAAGAGGTGAGGAAATGGAGACAAAGTACTGACAATTCTTTAGAAGTTTTGCTATAAAAGGGAGCAGAGAAGTGGGGTAGTAACTGGCAGAGAGATGTGAGGTTTAGGGAGTGATTTTTTTTTTTAAGAAGAGAGATACATGAGCATGTTTGTAAGCTAATGGGAATGATCTCAGAGAAAAAAGGAAACAACTGCCTGCAAAAGCAAAGTACTTTAAGAGGTGAGAAGAGATTACATTCAGTGTTCAAATCAAAATAAAAAGTTAGAAATAACAACTGAATTGCAGAATATCTAGAAAGTAATGATGAAAAACACTATATATGGCTGTCTATGTAGGGCTACAGCTGAATTCAAAGGAAAAGTTTTAGCTTTAATGTTGACATTATCAAACAAAAGATAAAGACAATTATTAAGCATTCAACACAAGGAGTCTGAAAGAGAACCAAAAACTAAGAATGAAGAAAGAAGGAACCAATAACAATGAAAGTAGAAATTAATGAATTAGGTAACAGAAAGCAATAGAATAATAAATACACATAAGAGCTGATTCTTGAGGGAACAACTATTAAAATGTTTGTTAAAACATACGTGATTGAACAAATATACAAATATAGAAATAAAATGGGAGAACGTAGGGAATAAATGAAAATAAGTTTAGTGTATCAAAAAAATGATCTGAAGGGAATTAGAAAATTTAAACTAGCAATCTTAAAATAAGATGATAACATTGTCAGAGAACTGCCTTTCAATCCTTCGAAGAAGAGATAATTTCAATACTAAACTCTTCTAAAATATCACAAAAAGGAATGCTTACAAATTATCCCTAAGAAGCCACTGATATCTAAACCTGGGAGGAAAAAAGGTCTCCTCATACATGCACAAACATACACAGCTCATCTCAGTTACAAATGTCAATGCAAAAGTCCTAAATAAATGATTAGCAAGTATAATCTAGGAATGTGTTAAAAGAATCCATTATACTCAGTTGACAGAAAGCCCCTATGTGTGTAAAGAGTTAAAATCCTTTCCCCCATCTGCATGAGAATTTGATCTTATTTTAACTTTCTAGCTTCACCCTCCTGGCAACCCGATAAGGTGGTATGAGAACTATGTTGCCGTATAGCTGGTAAAAATGCCCTGCCCCTCGTTGGTAAACTGCATTTAGACAGGGAGACCCAAACATACCTGATAGCAAATTGCAGCATTAGACCTCCCGTGTACAGTGTCTCTCATTGGGCTTGTCCCTTGAAGGACCCTGGACACTATGCTTAAGAGATTGTCACAAGAGATGCTCTAGAAGGGCGTAAATCCATTGAGCCCCGACAGCATCTTACCTGTGTGAAGTGGGTCACGTCTGCACCTGAGCTGCACTGCCACATGAGGAGTCACACGGGAGAGGTGCATTTGATGATGCTACACTGGCAGGTCACGGCCCTGTCCTGTGTCCTTCTGCGTAAACAGGTGCCAGGTGTGGCCACGATAGTCTCATGAATCCAAAAGTTTACTTGAACCTAAGAAGACCTCCTCAAGGTGCTGCAGACCCTATGTTCAGTGCTATTGAGTCCTGGTTTTTGTTTTTTAAACCTACGTATAGAATAGGGATGTATTCTGTTGAGATATATTTATATCTCAAAGTAAAAGCCAGAATGCTATATCATGGTATTCTGGGAGAAATCTCATTAATGTCAGGAATGAGAAGAGGGTGCTTATATCAGTATTTTTATTTTAGAATATTCTGAAAATATTATTTGATGCAATTAGGCAAGAAAACTAAATTTTTGAAAGCAAGAGGTCAAGTTTTTTTTTTATATGATGATGATATGATTATGTATGTAACTAGACCAAGCAGTCATTTAAAATCTATTGGAATAAACATTTGAGTACAGGTGTCTTTTTGACAAAATGATTTCTTTTCCTTTGGGGAGATTCCCAGTAGTGGGATTCCTGGATTGAATGGTAGGTCTATTTTTAGTTCTGTGAGGAATCAGTTCACCATTGCAAAGATGTGGAATCAACCCATCAATTCATGAGTGGATTAAGAAAATGCGGTATATGTACACCACGGAGTACTACTCAGCCATAAAAATGATGAATTAATATCTTTTGCAACCATTTGGATGGAACTGGAGACCATTCTCCTAAGTGAAGTATCCCAAGAATGGAAAAACAAACACCACATGTACTTTCTGTTAAACTGGAACTAACTGATAAGCACACAGGAATGTAAAACTTGGTGGAAATCAAGCAGGGGAAAGGACGAGGAGGGGAGGGGAAGAAACCTACATAAGGGGTACAATGAACACTATTTGAGTGATGGGCACACTTGCAGCTGTGATCAATCATTACAAAAGTTGAGGCTTGACATAAATGTTAAAGCCATCGGAGCTGATTTAGCAAGGCTTGGAAGAAGATCAGCATGCAAAGAATAGGCTTACTGCTTGGAAAGACAGTAAGTGTGACCAGGTGCCAGGAAAAGGCAAAGCTATTCAACTCCTACTGTTCTTTTACATTGAGCAAAATGAAGCATCTTCACATTGAAAAGAGTAGGGCAAATGTAAAGTGAGTCATAAATTTTACAACCTACTTTCTACAAAGGAATTCAATTACAAAATATGATGGTCTGACTTTCTCTAAGGCCATACCGATCTAATCCAATACTGTAATTAACATTAAGTTTAAATGTCGATAGTCTCAGAAGAATGAACACAAATCTTGGATGGAAGTATTTCAAAGAAGATGTCGTTATCAAGTACTCCCGTGCTGTGGAAGGAGTTAGATGTGTAGAATTTTTAACAGAATATAGCTTCACTCTGCCTTAGGGCTCATTTGGTGCAAGAAACAAACTCACTCTGGCTACCTAAAGGGAGATAGATTATATAGCAGCTCCTCGTGGAATTCAAGAGAGGAAGGACAGCCAAGCCCTATGGGGAATTAGACATGGAAACTGAAGTCTTCAGGAAGTAGCTTTATCTGGGGTGCCTGTTCTGTCTCCTACATTTTCCTGTTTGCCCTGCCCCGTCCAGCTTCTCTCTGCAGACTGGCTGTCTCCGTGTGCCCCTCACACGCGTGGACCTCGGTAGCTATCCTCCTCTCGCGTCCGGCCTGACCATCAGTCTGGGCCTCTCAGTTCACATTTTCAAGAAAAAAATAATCAGACTTACCTGGATCATGGATCAGGTGTCCACCTTTTTTTCCAATCAGAGAGGGCTGATACTCTAGTAGAGGAAGGGAGAGAAGGTGTTTTTAAAGAAGAAAACTGGGAAGAGATCTCGAAAGGTGTCTCTAATCATTATAATCTGCATTCAGTGCTTCACTGTCCTGAAATCCTCACAAAATCTTAGATAACCACCAAGACAAGTTCACATATTGGAACAGGCTTTGGGAAAAGCTATGAAAAGGGGAAAATGGATATTGAATATATATGTAAACTATTCTCCGCCAGATGAGGTTTGAACTCATAAATTTCTTTCCCCCAATGAAGTGAAATTCTAAAATCAAAATAAAATTTTTAGGGATATGTTGGAACACGAACCAAAGATTTTTAGGACAGACACCAGTGAAGTGATGTATCTAAAATTAAAGAATGTGACACACTGGGTAGAGAATACTCAATTCATGGACATGCATGAACAATTACCAACACGTGATTTCAAGGCAAAATGGCTGTTGACTGTGATGCAGCTTAACTGAGACAACATGAAGTTTTTCAGAGGAGTCAGCAGAGAGTACGTTTTTCCTCTGGCACCTTTGCCTAACTGGGCTGGAGTAAGCCTCTCCTTGAGCAGGACCTGGTTCAGGAAGTTCCTAGAGAGGCAGCTCCTGCTGCATCTGCCTGCGACAGAGTCAAGGCTCTGAGCCAAACCCCAGCCTGCCCAGACCTGGGCGCCAGACACAGAGGGCATCGAAGGATGCGGTCAACTGGCTTGACTTCCGTTTTCCAGAGCTATCTTTTCAGGATCAGAATTTATCTCTGGCAGCAGAATAGTTTAATAGCAAAATAATGTTCTCGAAATTTAATAACATTTGAATCATTTTTCATAGTTAATTTTTCTATTAAAATATAGGTGATGCAATCTTTTAAATATTAAAATGTTCACATCAATCTTTAAATAGTTAATACTATTTAAGCAAAAAAATATTATTTGCTTCAGTATATAACTGGAAGTTTTTTTTCAATTTTGAAACAGTATGTTTTCGTTAAGTTTTTCAGATATAATTAAAACAAATTTTAACTCTCATCTATTATTTTGATGTTGTATTCTGTGTTTGAAACATATGTGTTTGATTATTTTCTTTTGAAATCCAGTTTCAATGTCACTATATCTATCACTGTTTTGGTGTTTTATGTTTGAATCCTTTAACATTTGTTCAAACTTTTGTGTATAATTTAGTAGCTGTCATTTTCAGTCAAAAGTTAAAAAAAATTAGAGTTTTAAAATATTGTTCTAATACTTGAGTATATCTTATTTAAAATTCAACTACAGTTTTTAATGAAAGACAACGTTTTTTCCGGGTGGGAAGAAAATCCATCTGTAATGTCTGATTGGATATTAATAATTGGTATACACTTATTCCTTGGCCTTTATTTGTAGAGAGAAAAAGGAAGCTGAATAACTAAGCAGAACTTTTTAGTTGCTTTTCTAGGAAAACAACAACCCTGGTAAGTCAGTCTTATCCCAGTTTTCCAATAAGACCCAGAGAGGTTCAGTTACTTACCCAAGATTGCATAGCTAGTAAGTGACAGGGTCTGGTTTCTAATTGAGGTCTGTCGATTCCAAAGCCCATGCTCTGTCTACCACCCCCTGAGGCCTGATGGTTTCACAGCATGTAGATTCATAGCACATAGTTCTAGGACTGAAGAAAACGTATGCCTAAGTGAGTTATAACACAGTTCAATTTAAAAGCTGCATTTTGAGTGTATGCGTAGGAATGAAGGTGCTGGGGTGTCAGGAGAGCGATCGTCTCACCCCATCATTGCAAAATTACACTCTATGTGACCTCATGACAACCTACTTTCTCCTGTAAAAAGAGGAGAAAATAGCTAATAATATCTTGGCAATAGAGCCTTGTGTATGTAGTAAACTCACATTAATCTTGGATTATTACAGCTAAAGTAAACGCACAGACATTGTGGTATGATGATATGAAAACAGCAACATAAAAGCCCTTCTACCTCTGAGCAGGCTAAGGTTGACGGTATTGAAGGGAGGATAAAAGGAACGTGGTTTTACATTTTGGAATTCTGGAGATTTTCTTACTAGAAAAAGCCCTCAAAGTCCTTTATATTCAGCCAACTGAGTAAAAAGTGATGACAAAGAACAGGTGTGTCACAGTATCATCTGTGCGTGAAGGTGGATGGAACTAGTTACGACTGAGACACTCGTGTGGCCTCGCAACCGAAATGTGACACACACAGAATGGCGTAAGTAGCACGTCAAGACCCAGGGGCCGGTGCCAGGAAGTGCCTTTTTCAAAGGATTGCATTGAGCTGATGCTTGCATTTTTCTTCTTGATCTTTCCAAAAAGCCTAGCTGTAGGTCTTCTCCGTTATTTTCTTCCTCTTCAGTGCATTCCCCTAGAGAGAGGCATGTGCCTGTCTGCTCTCATCAGAGGACAGAAAGTGGCTCTCAAGAAAGACATTGGCGTAGAAGATGCTTGGGAAGCATTTAAATGTTTTTCTTGAATATTAAGAAAAAATATTTCTTGGTTAATTTATAATTTTATATTTGTGATTTTTAAGTGGTGAGGATATCTAAATGAATGAATAAATCAAATATTCTAAATTACCTTATTTTATCTCTGTCTGCAAAAGTTTGTATGTACAAGTGGGACAAAAAATTAGGAGAAGGAATATCTCATTGGAAAAGCATGGGTTCCATGATTTGTCATCAAATGATTGATTTTTTAATCTCTGCCTTTGTCCAAATGTTTGCTTCTGTCAGTAAATCTTAGGTAGGGAATAACATGATAACAAAGGTCTTTAAGAAAGATTACTATGATAGCTATCAGTAAATGAATTGGAACAGTGATGATCTGTTGCCGTAGGGAAAGAGGACAGGGAACTGAAAAAGAAGTGAGATTTTCATGAACTTGATTGGAAAAACCCAGCAGGTCTTCATGATGGACAAGGTGCAGGTAACTGCATAGCAAATGAAGTAAATGTGATCCTGATTCTAGGACTGTTACTTGGTCTCGTCTCGAACTCCTGGCTTCAAGAGATCCTCCCACCTTCAAAGTGCTGGGATTGCAGGCGTGAGCCACCACGCTCAGCCTGGGACTGTCACGTGGCAAGGTTCTTAGCAGCGGCAGTATCAAGACTGGCCTTGATGTGTAATCCTCTTGATCCCAATCATTCACTGTGCATCCGTGGAATGTAAATATTGCTGATGAGGACCAGGGTGCCACCTTTTGGCTAGTCAATGGTTTGTCATTTTTCCATGAAGTAGTGTCAGGGTACCAACTGCTCTTTACTTCCTAGACCCTCATTTAGGGAATCCAGAAGGCTGAGACATGACAGCTCGGAGGAAGAATGGGGAGGAAATAATTCCCCGACATGCCTAGTCCCTAGAAATTCTGCACCAGCTCACTGAATGAGGATTATAACCTTTCTCGTGGGTTTGTGGCGGTAAATTGATATCAGCATCAATTGGGTTAGTACAAAGATAAAGGTCATTGCTTGGAGAAACCCTGGTCAGCACTTTGGCTTGTGGTCACTGGCCCATCAGCTCTTCTTCCTCACCCCAGTCAATGTGTCTGCCTGGTGGAAATATCTCCGGACTCACATGAGCCCAGTTGGTGGAACCCACTCTTCATCTTCACTGTTACTCTAGAGAGAACCCATGGGCGGGGGCGAAGTGATCGCTGTAAATCACAGTAGGCACAGCAAGACCCCTGCAAACCCATGCTGGTGACTCTCATCTTATACTTACATTGGGGGACACACGAATGCTCATGAAGAGTTTGAAAAGAAAAAAAAATTGATGTTAAAATTTAAAATGAACTAACTGCTCAAATATTCCATGATAGTATATACAAATGTTGGTACACAGATTGCTTGGGTATAAATTGTGGGCTAAGGAGTCAGGGAGCTGTTTGAGACAGTATGGACCTCAGTCTTCCCCAAAGTAATATGCCAGTTATTCAGAAATGCAATTTAAAAAAAAAATTAAAATTAGTTGCTTTATAATTTTAAAAATATTGTCTGTAAACTTTCATAAAACACAGTAGCACAAAAAGATACACAATCGAAAGGAAGCCTTCTCCCTTCCTGCACCCTCAGTCCCACGCCTCAACTTTGAATGCTTTGCCTGCAAGTAACAGGACCCCTACTGACAACGGCCACTGTGAATGTACACACGGTTCAGAGGAGGGCGTCAGTCTCAGGGTTGGTGACAATCAAGAACTCACCCTCATTCACAGTGACCTCATTGTCCCAAGGCAGCAAACACAGCTCCAGGTAGTCCGTTTTTAAATGAAAGTTTCCTGAGCAGGAAGGAAGGGGTAGAAACAAAGAGTTTTCCCCGCATGCACATTTATTTTATGAAGAAAATCCTCCCCAGAAAGCCCCAAGCAGACTTCTCGTTATCTCCCATTCCCCAAGCAAGAACTGAGTCACTTGATAATCCCAGATCTACCACTGGCAAAAGAAAATGAGATTGCCGTGACTGGTTCAGGCCAAGCGTAACTCACCCTCGTCTTTTGGCAAGAGTGAAGGGGGATGGCTGTTGGGTAGCAAACGCCAGCAGCCACCACAGTATTAACCGTGTCTCAGTATCTTCCCAGAAATCTTCTCTATGTTTAATATATTATAAATACTCTATAATGTATTATATATCATATTATGTTTATTGATATTAATATATTAATATAATATATGCTCATTGATGTATATTTGTACGTATATACATATACAAAGACAGATACATGCATATACATATATGTATATATACATATACAAATATTCACACAATATTTGCCTAAGTATCTCAGATTTTTTAGATAGATGGGGTATTCTATGCATAATGCTTAGCATATAACGAGACAGCATTTTATTAATGCTAATTATTATATTTATTACTTATAGTCTTTAAGACTATATTAATATTAATATATTAACATATTAATATACCTTTTTAAAAATAATGAGTGTCATTTTCTAGCAGATATTAAAGTTTACTTTAATAGTACTTTAAACATTTATGCCAACACATTTATTTTGGGCTTTTGAATACTCTTGAAGATATTAGCTACAGGGCTCCTTTGAAAAGATATAAGGATTACTGTGGTCAGCAGAAAATTCCATTTAAACAGTGAAATGATTTTGCGAATAACAGCTAGGTGACTAAATGTTTACTTTTTGATGAGTATCTGCCCACAAATATTTTTCTGATCATGTTAATATGCAGGCAGAAGTAAAAGGGTCAGGTACTAAACATTTTTGGTATATTTCCACAAAATATCATGTTAGCAAGTGAATTTTAAGTTGACAGATTTCTGGGGGAAAAAAAACTTCACTACTATTTGCCTAATTTATGCTGCACAGAGAAGATGAGAGTGTTTGAGAAATTCTTATGAAAGAGAAAGACAATAGAAATACTTCAAGAAAAACACTTTTTTCTTCAAGTACTGGGCATAACTGGATGAAAGCTGTGGGAACGAAAGGGAGCAGAGGGTGGAAGTCGCCTTGTCCCCTGTGCTGGGGTCCTGACACGGGTCTCAGGTGGGCATGAGTGGCCTGAGACCACCCTCACATGCCCTGCAGCCCGCACAGAGAGGACCTCTTGCAGCCCTTAATGCCAAGCTGTAACGTAACTTCCCTTTTTTGGTAAACACTATATCTTTCAGACTTCTTTTTTCATTGTTTCTTGTTGTTTGTCCCAAAATGTATTGCTAAATATGAAAATATTATAACTATCTATGACAAGTTATTTAATCTCCCAGACTTCATAGACTTCAATTTCCAAACAAGTTGGGAGAATTAGATGATGGATAAAATCTCCTCCAGATATACAATTCTAAGTCGAAGGCCAGTGTTTCTGGAAGTGACCAGTCATCAGAATCATCTGGGGGAACTTGTAAAAATACAGGTTCCTGGACGTCAGACATTCTGATTCAACAAGTGATTATTGAGGATCTTGGGTTAAGTGCTGGGCACACAATAATGAATGAATGAGACATAGTCCCGTCCTGCCCTGTCCCTTACAGAAGGACGGAATCAAACCCAGTAATCTGTGTTTTCACATACTCTCCAGGCAATTCTGACAACTAGGTCGTTGCAAAGACAAAATTCAAAGCAGTCTATTTATTTTTAGTCTCCATCAATCAGGATTCTAGCACATAATAACTAACATCATATGGTTTGTCTCAGCGTGTTCCTGCTGCTGTAACAAAATACCCGAGCCTAGGTAATTTATAAAGAACATACATTCAGGCCAGGTGTGGTGGCTCACACCTGTGACCCTAGCACTCTGGGAGGCCTCCTCTGGGAGGCACTCTGGGAGGGTGGATCGCTCAAGGTCAGGAGTTCGAAATCAGCCTGAGCAAGAGCGAGACCCCGTCTCTACTAAAAATACAAAGAAATTAATTGGCCAACTAAAAAATTAGAAAAAATTAGCTGGGCATGGTGGCGCATGCCTGTAGTCCCAGCTACTCGG
>CAUYRT010095304.1:0-52602 GCA_963574885.1 Lepilemur ruficaudatus
GTTGGCCAATTAATTTCTTTCTATTATTAGTAGAGACGGGGTCTCGCTCTTGCTCAGGCTGGTTTCAAACTCCTGACCTTGAGCAATCCGCCCGCCTCAGCCTCCCAGAGTGCTAGGATTACAGGCGTGAGCCACCGCGCCCAGCCATGACTCTCTTTTAAATGAGCAATTTAAAGTTATCCAATGTTATTATGAAATAGTTTTTTCCTTACCATAAAGTGTTTTCATGTTGAGACTGTTTCCACATTAAAAAAAAAATCATACCTAATAACTTATAAGTATGTTCTAAATTTCACCTTATTGAACTTTTTGTTTCTTGCAAAGAATTTCACTGCTTGAAATAGCAATAGCACATTTATTATTAAAAAGTAGACTAGCAGTGAATTTAGCTACCTATCTTTTCAACTGTGGAATCTATAGTGGATTTTTTTCTCTGTATGGATTGGTTGGAATTCCAGCTTAAGGAGTCATGGTTGTTAAGGGTTTAGCAACACTTTGGTTCTAAAAATGGAAATAATTCATGAAGAAAAAAAGCCCACTTCTTTTACTCATTTTGAAGTGTTTATTCAGTGTCAAAGTCACCTGTTAGTCTAATTCTTAGGCACTTTGCCTACATTGCAATACTTACTTAGAGGATACTCCTTTAAAACATGTCAGTTATTATGTGGGAATGAGAAAGACAACAGAAAAATCTGGATGTGTATCACTATTAGGGTTTTTTATTAGTCATATATATATAATCATATATTACATGCGAGAAAATCACAATACAGCCCAAGATGTTTATGTATTCTGGAACATCAAGAGTAATACAATGCAAAAGTTTGTAATTTTTACATACAACTATATTCAACAAACAGTAATAATGTAAAAATAATTCAGTGATGTGCTCACTGTTTGCTGCACAAGTCAACATTTTGATCTGCACATGATACCATTGTGATTTGGCAGGTAGTTCTTTTGAAAGCTACATCTGATCATCTTGTCCTACCTGGAAATGTACATGAAGTATGAAATAATAGCTTAGTCTCTACTGCAAGAGAAGATATTTATTTTTCAACAGTAAAAAGACATTACGATGGAACTAACACACTGATGAAAAGGGAAAACCAAAACATTAAAGAAAACTCCCAGACCATCAAAATGAAAACAATGTTGTATATTTTCAAACCTTCCATTTTGTGCATCACCACGGCAAATGGTACATGAATTTTTCTCTATTTTCCTGGTGGCAGGGGCACAGAGGTGAAATACAGATTCCCAGGCAAATATTTATGAAAGGCAGATGTGAAGAAAGATCTTAAAAACACACACAGGAACCACACTGTGTACATTGTTAAATCTATAGATTTCATACTGTGTTATGAAAGATGCTAGTTTTCATTTACTTGGATACAAAATCTGTAAAACAGGAACTATTCTAGACGTGTTATTTTTTTAATGCCACCAGTTGGCATTTTTCTGTGCTCTTTAGGTATTTTGACTACTGTAAATTAAAATGTTGCCCTGCCATAGAAGCTGAATGCATGTGACGAGAAGCAGGACTCTAGGTTTCACATTTCACCCCCAGTACTTCCAAGGAAACAGATCAATTCTGTTCCTCTGAGACCAAGGAGTACAAGCCACTAGAAAGAGACCCCCAGGTGAAAGGGCAGATTGCTTATGTTAGGTTTGACTTAAAGCTATAAAGAAGAAACAATTCAGCTGCCATTCCTATTGTGGGGGAGAAAAGTAGTCTGTGGGCAGGAATGAGTTTTAAAATATTTGAACTTAATCAACCATAAAAAATCTCATTTAATCAAACAGATTCTTTACAATATTTTGATTTTTCCCCCACCGAAACATTATAAATATCTTTTAAAACCAAGTGTTATTAGTTACCTGAATTTCAAATGCAATTTGAAACATGCAGCACATCTTTTCTTTTCTGGTGGAAATTATCTTTGGATAGCAAAAATGTGTCATTAATGTTACAAGAAATTTAATGACAAGTGACAGAGCACCTAATGTTTAGACACTCTTTTTTTTTAACTTGTCTATTTGCTACATTTGATAGAGTAGATTATTAAATTTCTTTTTATAAAGCTCCACTTGCAAAATGGTTTCATTTTTTCATATACCAAAAGGAAAATAGCAAGATCACTCATTGCTTCAAGTTTTCAGAATTTTAATTTAAGTGGGTGAAAAGTTCAGGAATATATGGCCAAGGGAAGGATGACCTAGTGGAGCCCGGCATGTCTTCTTTAATTCCCATTAAACTAATGGGACTTTATAGGTCAATATAAACTCCCATTTATATTGGCATATATATATTCCCTTTATATATTCCATTTATACTAGTCGAAATATTTCTACATAATGGCATATCTATTTTCATATAATGATATTAATTATATTATATAGATATTTAATTGATATATAAGGGGAATATATATATATACACACTAATGTTTAACTTAATTCCCATTAAATTAATGAACATTTATATTTCAATATTCATGTAGCTGTGCTCATCACGGAAATTATTACGGTACAAGTATTAAATTATAAATGGTAGTACTGAATTTTATTGATGTAGGACTGATGACAATTCAAACTTGATAGTGAAATTGATGGATTGAGCAGAGATCATGTAATGATAATGTAGTGATTTTAATGTAATAGAGAAGGTACAGTGGAAAGCATATTCTAGTTTCCATTTTAAGTTTACTTGTAGAGTACAAATGCAAATCCTTTATTGATTCTGTACTTGTAATCAAGGAGGTAAGCCTTTGGTAAATTTTATTTTATTGATTGCCTCCTATTGTGATCACAGTTACTCAATAATTCCCAAGGGTCCATTTCATTATGATATGTGTGTGTGTGTGTGTGTGTGTGTGTGTGTGTGTGTGTGTGTGTGTGTTGGGGGCTGGTGGTGGTTCTTTTGAAGTATGTTTAAAATGCAAAGCACCTTACTAATAAGAGAAAATTCCACCAAACCAGTCATTTAAAAAAATCACAGGAGTCTTCTGAATTTTGAGAGGCTGCAGAGCTATTCCCAACAGCCTGGGAAGTCATATGTTTATCAGACCTTGAACTAAATAGGCGTGTTTCAAGAATATATATAAAACTATTTCATGAATGCATGTAGATGTTCTTGTGAGAAATAAAATACACATCCAAAAGTATTATTGACATTTTAGTGTTTACATTACAGATTTTTTTCTAACAGTGAGCACTGGAACTCAAATAATATTTGTATGTGGAAGTCTTCAATATTATCTAATGTTGACATGAAGTTCTTATATTTCAAAATACTATAAAATACAGATATAGGTCAAAATTCCTAATCTCTTTGGACATAATAGAGTCAAATCGACTTGTGTTTATAGATCTAACCTAACATTTATTTCCTGTTTTTTTACAAAGGTCTGTGTGCACCATGCAAAAACGGAGCTAGAAGAAACACTTCTAGTTTTTAAATTTATGTCAGAAATAGCACAGCTGTTACCTGGCAATTACTATACGGATTCTCCTTTCCTCTCCCTCATCTCTGAGTGAGGTATAAGGTAGCCTTTTTTGGCTTGATGTCTTTATTCACTCAGTTTCCAGCTGTCTCTAAGTGGGAAATCAGCTGGTTAGAGAACAATCAGCATGATCGCTTCAGCTGTCCTCAGGATCAATAAGTAAACAGTAACCAAACCGATCTCCTAATGTCCTACTGGATAATTCAGCCTTGTTATGAGAAAGAGGAGACTTTAATAAAAGAGATTCCCATATTTTTATGATACATGCATATCCATGTTCATGGGCCAACCAATATCCTGGACAGTCCATTGAGGTACCAGGACGGGTACGCAGTTTTTAGATTTCATTGGAATTTTGTTGTAGTGAAAATTGCTTAAAATGAACGGGCCATCAACCGTTATTAGGAATTGTATCACATTTGGTGCATGGATTCAGTTATGATAAAATTTAGTTAGAAGGAAGGAGATAATCATGAAAGTGAAAAGGAGTCGTGTAATCAGGATGAACTCCGCCTTCATTTCGTTCCTCCAATAAATGTATGAAGCGTATTAACAAGACAAATCACTGGGCAGCTTGCCAGGTAAACACAAGTTTTTCTTACTGTTATTTTTCCCCAACCCACATAGAAGTTATGTGACTGATTCCCAGGTAGCAAGGGGATCCTGAGAACATTTATTAGATTACTACTTGCAATACTGAGTTTATAAATTCTGAAAATAATCTGTTATTTGAACCTAATTTATACAGATGCAGTAGCACGCATGGCAAGTACCCAGCTGGGTAAGAGGCCTATTGGATTTCTCTATTCCTCTGAGAAATAAGAGCTATGAATTTCCATAAAGCAAATGAGTTTTAAGTTAATACAGCAGCGATCAGCAACAGCTCCCTACGGAGTCAGAGCACTGGGTGAGCGTGGGGGCAGAAGGGAACAAGTTGTCTACCAGCCAAAGAGAGTAACAGGAAGCCCTGGTCATTTTCCTGTTTTCTGAATGGACCCCTGCAGAGGCAGGAACAGGCATTAGAAATCAGGTTTACCACCTGCAGAGAATCAGCCGTGGGTTTTCTGAGCGAGTCAGGATATTGGAGATTGAGTTCTTACTGGGTCTAAGTCAAAATGATGGAGAAAAGAGAGCTATTATTTAGTGATACAGGGAATGCAGGTGGCCCACCCGGATGTCAAGCCATGAGTACAAATGTGTCTCAGTTGGCGGTGCTGACCTCCTACACTGGTCTGGTCATTCTTATTCTAAGGAGAATGCATCTGTGTGATGACAGACATTCAGGAAGAAGTAAAGATCCTGAATACAACAAATAAACAATCATAAAAACCTCAAACCAACCCCTCCCCCCAAAAGAACCCAAACACCAAACCCTCAAAGAGTAGACAAATAAGGAATGGCATTCAGAAACACCTAATGGGCCATTTTATCCCAAGTCACTTTGTAAATGGGACCTCTTTTGGAGGTCCGCATCTTTTGGAAGTCTCTGGCAGTCAGAATTCTTAGGCAATAATGTCTGCTGATCTCAAAGACTGATGTCTTGGACCACGGCAAAAGAAAAGTGACATGTGTCACTATGGTGGGAAACATACAGAATTATTACTGCAACCCAAGGCCCTCCTGGATAAGGGACACTTCATGCGCATGGCACTTTTTTATTTGGGAAAAGTCAGAACTCTAATGTCACTCAAAACCCAGCAGGATCCACAGGTTCACCTTTGACGGCTTGCTGAACACAGTACGCCTCTATCACTGCCTTCCTAACTCGGAGCTGTGAGTAGCTGCGGAAGCCAAATCTACGCAGGCACTTGCAGACTAAACGAGGCACCAGCTGATTTCTAGGCTTGGTTGTTTTGGTGTCACAGCAGGGGAGGGTGCTGACATTGCCACCGGAAGGTGATACGGAATAAGAAAAGCATCTCTGCAACCCAGAAGCCCAGCTCCTGGGGGAGCCAGGAGAAGGACAGCCTGTGAGGCACCCAAATTTTGCCAATATCATGTAGTGTTGGGGCATTTCTGCCCTCCTGAAATGAGGGAAAATAATTGCTGTTCTGTTTCCCAGAGGTTCTTTTTTGTCCTACTGGACAATGAGATCACAGCCACTAGGTCACAAAAATGTAATCTCCTCTTCCTCCTCCCTGGTATTAGTTAATTAAAGCAGTTGTACCATGCTTAAAGTAAGGAAGCTCACTCACGTTGTGCAGTGTGTAGGGCTATGTTCAATTTTACCCAGACTCTTAGGAAAATGGTCGCCTCGTCTCATTTTCTCTTTTCCTATATCTTCCTCAATTTATACCATTTCTCTCATTTCCGCTTGGTATTTTGTAACCTTGTGTACTGAATATTGAAAATTTTCTAACCTTAGTGGGTAGTGCAAATTAAAGACAACATTTATGCATTTGAGGCAAAACAGAAGAAGTTTCTTTTAAGACATTTGAAAGTGAAGGATGTGACAACCTGTTTTCAAGATTTGGGTCCTTTCAAAAATTGAACTGCAAGGTAAGAAGAAGGGAGTTCCAAGCAATATTTAAAACAACCTTTTTCTGGAAGGTTTTTTTTTGTTGTTGAACATTTCTATATGGTACATAGGCTATTTCTCTAAAGCCTAAAACAAATATTTATTTTTGTCTGTGAATATGCTCATGCTAAGAATGCTATTAGTTGCACTAAAACTTTTTCAATTGCACAGGTTTAGATTTCATGCACACGGCTTGAGGTGAGAAGCAAACTATATTTGATTTGTGAAATAGCTTTGAGTAACAGTCATTGAGAGGTACAGTTAGAGGCGAATTCAGTTACCAGAAAAATTGTGAGTATCTCCCTCCAGAGATACAACTAATATTACCATTCTTTCAGCACCAAAAATGAAGACATAGCAACTGAAAAATATAAATAAATCTGTGCTTACCTTGAAACATGGGGATGTTCTGATTGATGTTGGGCAATTTTTACACTAACAAAGAAATGGTATAGTTTTGTGCTGTTCCCATAAGGACGGAAGATTTCCTGAAACCTAGAGCTCTAAAACTATCTAGTGTAGTTGCTTGTGCTCAGCTGTGGCCTTTGGTAGGTTCTGTTTCTGATTTGATAGATTCTATAGAATCTTTACAACTTTGAATAGGTGGCTGTCTGCTTTAGAAAATGTCTGAGTACTTTTGAGAGATAATTTCTTTGGGTAAAGAGTAGTAAGGCAAACTACTTTTCTCTGAGTGGCAGCGAGGTATGTTGCCAAATGATTCTAATGATAGGATGATCAAAACGAGTAAGCTCTTGTCTTCCTTCCTTCCCCTTTATTGGTTCTACCTGGTTCTTAACTTGCTTTCTCCAAATAAATAATCCGTCTTCTGCATGGCCTCAGACCTAGTGATATGTTGGAGGAGCATCCTAATCTATTGCAATAGAGTTTTATTTTATTTGAAAGTATATCAAGTTCGTTTGGATGCAAATGGATCAGAGACTTACTAAGTTTCTGGAAGTTGAGAGAAAAAGGAGGAGCTCAACCCTTGTGCCACAGGAGATCATAAGACTGTCTTTCCTGGGTATGGTGTTTGGAACTTGGGATATTAGAGCTGTAAACAGAACTTTCCAGGTGAGTAGGCTGTGAAATGCAAACCTGAACCACTCTCGAAGTGTAGAGGAAGAAGGAACCTTCCCAACTTCCTCTGTAATTTTGTAAAGTTTAAGTGCAATTTTGAGTGCAGATTTTAATGAAGTTCTCATTTAGTTCAAGCTTATAGAAAATGCAAAGTGAGTTGAAAAGTGTATTATTAAATTTGTATTAAATGTATGATGGGTAGAACCCCCAGAAAATTGATCTTTCTCTGACTGTCTGCCCAGAATCTAGAATTATCTTTTCATGTATTAGAGTCAGGAGGTGCTTTCAAAGATTGATATATTTAATTTTAATGATGTCTGAGTGCTTAAAATTCCTTTAAAATTCATATACAGCATTTATTCAGTGTTATTTGAAAAGAGTCTTCTTACAAAAGCAATTTCAGTCCACCCTCAACCTCCTTTTCATATCCTGAAATCTCACTGTCAACGGTCCTTACATTTGTAACTCAAGTGCCCAGGATGCAATAATATCATTTGAATTAAATTGAAGTTGACCCATTTGCCTACTCCTTTAGGAAATACCATGGTATTGCATGATAGGAGCTTGAACATTTGCCACACACTGTAGTGCAGGAAGCTGTTGGCATTTGGTTTTGCTTACTTCTTGAACAGTTAGTAATGCACATAATTCCTTGCACTTTTCATATTTTTTTATGACAGTGGAGAACAACGATTCTGAGTTGAAATTATTTCTAGTTAAATTCAACTGGCTCCTGGATGAATGTCCCAGAGTTGGACCTTTTAATTGACTTTTGCTTTCGACCTAATGACAGTGGTCTTAGATACAATCTGGGTAACTATAACTATGGATCCTGAACCACCTCAAACTGGAAAAAACACAGTGGTTAGGGGTAGTGACCCAGCATTCATGAAGTTTCATGGTTGTTCTCACTCTTCCCCAAAGCCCAAACAATATGGCCCATGAGAAAAGAATTATGCTGAGAATGTTGGCAAGAATCTTGATGTTTCTACAATGCCAGTAAGAAGTCCTCAAGAAACTCATTTTCTGTTGGTGGATATTTCTTTGAAGAGGATTGTATTTCTGCTAGCAACTGTTCCAAGGTTAGGATCCACCTCAAGAATTACACAACCATAGCTTGGGCAGGTGTGGCTCATTGTGAGGCTACTGTGTCCTATCCTTGTGTTGCTTTGGCTAGAACTATCCAGAAGGGATAGTGTCAGCTTCAACACTATTCATGCTTGAGCTGGAAAAATCTCTAGTGGGCCATCTCATCTTGGCAATTGCCAAGTAGACAGAGAAAAATGTCTGTATAAACTAATTATCTTTATATATGAGAGATGCAGTACACATAATTTTCACACATTTTAAATGAAATATTTCATGCAAGCATTACCAAAAAGATCTTGTTTTTAGATTTTAAACATAGAATATACTTAAGTAAGGACTTTTAATGCTTTGGGGGCTATGCAATAAATGTGGTCAGGGAGAATCTTTTCAGAAGTACTTTCTTTGTACCTTAGTCACATTTTTCTGCTAGGCTTTGTATCTGTGCTTCCAAATTTCAACTTTTCCCTGGATCTTGAGATGTAAAGGGCACGCTGTGATAACTCTGGAAACAGAATTTTGTTAGCATCTTTTAGGTGATATTAAATGAGCTAAGTGCACCTTTTTCAATAATGAAATTTGCAAGTGTATGGATACCAGTTTTATCAGCATAAGTCATATTGTCTAAGGAAATGAATATCCTCTTAACTACTCAAAGGCATTTTTTAGAAGAGTTCATTTTAAAACTTCCAACTATTTCAATGTTGAGAAGTGTTTCAAACGGCCAAGTTTTAGAGTCCTGCCTTTTCTGACGGCCCCGTTGGAATGACATTCTATCATAGGAGGCTCCCTTGGGTTGCTTTCTGCCTTCTCAAGGAGTCACCTCTCAGGGTTTTGTGCCAAAGGTGGTCAGAGGTGGTTCCTAGTGAATTCCCCTAGTGAATTTCCTGTGTTGTTGTTTTGATGTTGATAGTTTTCATTTATAATTTTTGCTACAAATAGGAAGCATTTGCTACTAGGTAGCCAAGTTGTTTATATCCATGATCTCAGTTGATCTTGACCACAACCCGATAAGGTTGCTGTTATCATCCACAGTTTTAGGAGAAGAATGAAGCTAGGAGAGCTTAACTATGTTGCTCAAATCTACAAAGTCAAAAAATTTCACCAAGTGTATTCAGATATGGGTCCGCATGACCTTGAAGCTCAGATTTTAGTCTCTTCATTAAATTTTTTTGACATCATCAAATTGTTAAGAGGTGATCAAATCCTCTTCTGAGGATCCCCACTGCCAGGGCCATTAAGCACAGGGTCCTGGGGACCCTCTCCTGCCCAGCTGAGTCTCATCCTTCCTCCTCTTTCCTTTCTAGTGATTGGCAAGGAGAGAAGGATGCAGGTGCAAACTGTGAGGGTACAGAGTGAAGCCGTAAAGGCAAGGATGAACACTACACTTTCTTTTTTTTATCTTCAGTTTTCATCAGAAACGTTGGCCCATCCAGCTGAGTCGGGAGTGTTATGTCTCTATTTGCCTTGGAATCAAAAGGTAGTTACAGTGAATTTACAATAAAAAATGGTTTTGCATGAAAAACATTGACAATGCACTTGTTTTTTATTTACTTTAGATATCTTAGTTTTTAGATTAACCCCTTCATTGTGTATTCTATGTAGAGTCTAAAAGATGGCATGGAAGAGCCTTAATCCTACACATGACATTTGTAGGAAAAGATGGAGCAAGTCCTGCATGAAGACTAAGTTGCTCTCAACCGCATGGCAGGTAATTAATCCTAAGAGCTGGTCATTACACAGAACCAATGACTGTTGGAAAACAGCTGTACGAGCAAAAGCAGTACCATGTTGTCCCTTGAGAGAACTCATGTCATTATAGTCCATTAAAGGCAAGAATTTTCCTCCCCAGTGACTTGTATACAAATATTTCATTGTGTTCCATTTGAATTATCCATTTTAATTATGGAAGCTCTAGTAGTGTACATGTGTAAATATACACACACAGAAATACATTTATTCAACTTTCTAAATCTTTTTTAGGTCCCGGCTTTAATTATTTTGATCAGAAAATATTAAAAATTACACATAATGCACATCTGTTCTGCAACATAATATTTGAGAAAGAGATTGTTAAAAGCAAATATGAGACTTCATCAGAAGGAAACATTAAAACACTTGTCTTGACTTTTTTTTTTCTCTCTCATCTAATGGATACATGGGTTGGGCCCACATAACTACAGCCAGCTGGATCTGAGACAGTAAATTCAGTTATTCAGCTGTCCTCCAGAAACATTGCCTTTGGATGTCTGGTGCATATTTGTGCCTTGTTAGATTGATGAAGGGATATGGATATTACAATTGAGTCTGCTGGTGGCTTGTAGACTCAGGTATCCTCGCAAGAGAAGCCAGCACCCTGTTTTCTACTTGTATCTTCATAGATAACTAAATGCATTTGATTCATTTAATCAGTGCTGACAAAAGTTCAAAGTGGAGAGCTTCTTGGCATGGGCCGTCTGACTCGGCTGTCGACATAGATCAAATAAAATCGGTGATTGCCAAATCTCTACAGTATTTCATAGCAAAGAAACCCAGTCAAAGAGAAGAATTGTCTTAGAGAAACTACTAAGACGATTGACACTTTACAAAGGAAATCTTGACATTTAGCCGAGATCAAAAAGACTAAAATATTGGTGATGACATTATATAAACTCAATCTTCAAGGAAATATTTCTGGGCCATTGTTAATATTTCATGTCCAAGTAACTACACAGGATTGAAAAGTAGATCACACTTATTTCCACAGGGTCATTTGAGTCTTTCTGTCTTGAGATTAAGTTTATTGGACCCTTTTTTTTTTAAGTTTAAATGGTTCTGGCAATCAAAAAAACCTTCATCAATTATCATGCTGATTCAAAAGGCATAAATATTCTGAGCTGAGTTTAAAAAGGAAATAAAATGTAGGGAGCATGCAGTATGGAGAAGCTAGTGGGAAATGGAAAGCACATTTTAATTCTTGACTTCCTGCATGGATGAAGTGATGAGCTCATTGGCTGACTATTGCCTCTTGTGAACACTTAGATAAGAGCAAGGGAATTTGCACATTTAAAACTGGAGAGCAAATCACTGAAAGCCTAACAGTGGAAAATCCCCCATTATGACTCAGGAAGTATCTGCAGTGCACAAAAATCAACCTTTCTGCAGCTGACATGTGACTGAGTTCCAGGTTACCTTTCACGTTCATCTCTTCCCTTATAATTATGGAGCAAGGTAAGAGAGATGTTATTCTTTGAAACAATACAAAACCAAGACAGGGAGGTGGAAATGATGTCTTCACCAGATGATAATTTTAAGGTGAACATTACAGATCAAAAATAGAAGAATATATTCCTTTATGAAACACTAGAGAGACTCGGACTTACCACACAAGGGATTTTGATCAGAGGTAGCATTTACTTTACATGTTACTATGGTGAATTTAACAATTGGTGGTTTTTCTCTGATGAGGTCATAAATATTTGCTTGAAAACAAAATATTACATACAGAAGGGTTACCTTCTATGACGACCTCAATTCACATACCATGGTGTGTTTTGGTCCCACTGGGGGTCTCCCTTGTGATTATGTACACAAGCTGGACTCGTTAGCGTGGTATATTCCTTTCCTTCCAAATGCTCGACTCGGTTTGGATGTCCCTCTGCTGTTCAGAGTGGGGTGGCCAGAGAGGAAAGAGTTTTGATGATTCCAAAGCAGGCACTTTCCTAGGGAACTAGAGCCTCCCACACGTTCTTGCAGTGACCTGCTTCACACAGATGGTGGCTCTTAAGCTTGGTGAGGGTCTGAATGGCATGAGACCCAGTTAGGGCAATGGAGCAGTTTCAGCTTCCAGATTTTCTAGCTGAAAGGAGAGAAAGAGCAAAGACAGTGAGCATTTCACACTTGATGGCAGCACACGTGTATTGAGATCTTCTGTTTGTAAGAACTGTATCGAGGACCTTTGTGTATACTTTCACCTGCAACCTTCAGTTTTTCCTAAATGTCGAGATGTTAATTAATATCTTTGGTAATGAATAATCTCTTGAGTCATTATGAATATGCTCTTGCATTTGTGTGCGCTACTGAAGAATTGTATACTGGTCCCTATAGTTAAGATTGATAACTTCCTTGACAGAACACATTTTAACCCAAACTCATTCTCTCCCTCTGTTCTTTACCCTTATCGCCCTACTTGTCCTCAAATCATCTATGACTTGGCCAACATTTCAAAGGAAAAGCAATACTTTTTTGGCAATACTTCTTATGCTTGTTATTTCTAAATAAACAGATTTTTATTTTTACCCAATTCTCAAAATTAATAGATTCTTTTTTTTCAGGAATAACTAATTCAAAGTGCACCCCACCCCGCCTCTGGGGTAAAGTTAGCATGTATGTTCAGCAGTCACGTAACATTTGTTCAGACACATGAAAATGTGGCTTGATATTTTCAAATAAGGGAGGAAGACTGTGGAAATAGGACAAGTTTTGTGATTAACAAATAATTGTTGTTACCACGGTTATAATTTGGTGAGGAGAAAAGGAGGTGTTTGTACAATACATGTAAAGGGATGCAAGATCTTTTTTTAACTTTATTTTGGTAAATTTGCTTTATCCATTTGTTTCACCATTTGCTTTCTCTGTTTTTCCTCTCTCTCCTACACGTACGTGCACACACACACACACACACACACATCATCATCATCATCATCTTTTTGAATTGTTGGATATTAAATTGGCCTTTAACTTCTAAATATTTCAATATGTACTTGCTAAGAACAAGGACTAGGTCAGATCCTTGTCACTGTTGGGAGAGGCAGGTTACCAGGGGCCAGAGGCGTCCCTGCATGCTGGGCTGACTCTGCCAAACTGCAAGGCCTAACCGTCCTCTGACTCCGAACATTTCTGTAGCGAGTCATGCAGGCAGTTAAGCAGGCGCAGGCATTGGCCACTGCGTGACTGCTTGCTCCCAGGAAAGGCTTGGTTATTGCTTTCCCAGGTGCTAAGACTTAATTAAGCTCTGGGTTCCTCAGCAGTGATTCAACCCGTTGTGTGTGTAGCCACCACCTGGTCCCATCGAGTCACCTTGTGGGGGATTTGGGAGCCAGGGACCTGGCTCTGTCACGCTAAAGCCTCTGCTGTTTGCTGTGCTGTGAGTAATAAACTGAGTGTTTTGTCTACTTTAGCCCCAGCAGAGTTGTGGCAAAGCACCCTGCTTGCTCGGCCACCTCCTCTGGAGTCTCATTACTCTTGCCGTCTTCTATGAGGTTGAAATTCTTCCCAGACAAAATGACATAATGTACAGGGTCCCAGGACAGACAACAACTTTTTGGAAGAAAAGAGTCAATGACTCACAAGCTGGGTTTGGGGAAATTTGTAAACTCTGTGGGTCTGGTAGCAAATATCTGGCTCTAGTGGTGCAGAAAGCGGGCAGTGAGTGGTCCACCTATTGATGTCTCTCCTGTCTGTTGATGAACAACAGTTGAGGCCATAGACAGAGGCTGAGAGGTGAGGGGTAAAATCTAACACACCAGGTCACTGTTTGCTCACTTGTGGGCTGGGGGACTAGGAGGACACTCTGGGCTCCACTACGGAGGAAAGCAAAGTGCACCAAGTTTTAAGTCACAACTGGATATATCTGGAGGGTAATATGTACCCATAGAGAATACCAAGATGCAGACCCATAGTGTGAGGGGAAAGGAAAGAAGTTCAGGGATACTTTGATCAACAGAAGGAGGAGCTGTTAGACATTTGTGTAATGAAGAAGCAGGAAAGTTATGCCCTTAGAATATCAACACCAGCACCGAAGCTGCTGTCTCACACAAGACCCCAAGCATTACACTACTGCAAATTATTTCACTGGGACAGAATCATACACCACAGTGAGGTTTGCTACTCTGGATTTCTGTTTCAGTAACAACATTATGGCCAATCCAAGAAGATTTTCTTGGGCACAATAAAATCCCATGAAATCCCATGGAGGAAGCTACTCAAAGCCTGAGGGCTGAAGCTACCCTCGTCTATCCTGGACTGAAGGACAGCCCCTACGATGGCTCTTCACCCAGAGCATGACAGATGAGTTTTTAAGAATGCTTTCCTCACTGCAAGGTGGATGAGTCCACTACCTTTCTTGCTAGGAGATCCTCTACTGGCAGCTGTGCTGATTTAAGACCAGGGGATGCCCAAGATAAAGATAGTACTCCCTAAGCTAGATAAAGTCTCTGCGATCCAAAACAAAGCCCAGCATGGGAAAACCAGCCCCCTCCAAAGGGACTCAATTATAAGGCAATGTGGTTATGCCTGTTAAAACAGGGGCTCCCAAAGAAGAGAATGATGGGCCCTTAGGTAAAGAGGGCTTTCCTACCTGAAGGATACATGGTTTTCTGTTTCCATACAACAGTGTGAGTACTGTTACTGGGCACCAGAGTCCACATTCTAGAGACAAATCAGGATCCTTTTCTTATTGAGCTACCATAGCCACTGAGATGCAGTAAACCATGGAAGATCAGCAGGTCAGTCTGAACTGGCTGACTGTAAGTGGATCATTGATTCTGGCTGAATAGGGAGGATTTGCATGGTTGCCAACTTTTCTTGTTGTGTTTGGATTAATACCCACAATATGGTGGTGCAATCCATAAGAAAAGAAGCTAGATGGTTTCTGAAATAAGACCTATCAGTCTTCACTGGGACTTACTTATTCATTTGGGGTCTGGGATCCTGGAGCACATTGTCGTGGTTAATACTGCAGACTAACTTCATCTAGTGGATGGGATTCTGTTGACATAATAACAACCTTAATCCAGTATTAATTGAAATAAATGGAACAGATTTGGTCCTAACCCTTGTCAATATGCCTAATCCAAATTGCTGATAGGATGGCATACTTTTTAGGTGGCTGAAAATTTGAGTTCAGCCGAGAATATGCTGGACTGACCTGTGAATTATGAGGAGAAGCAGGCCTCTGAGCATCCCTGCCCATTCTTGCTGACTGAGCTGGACTGCAAGACCTCATTATCTTTTGACCCTGTATTGTCTCTACAGCTAGTCATATAGTCAGTTAAGAACCTTAGCTGCTTGACCACATGAGCACCACAGCATGACCACTTTGTGACTCTGGCTCCCTGGTAGGAGGATTGGTTTGTTTACTGCTTGCTACAAAAGATGATGAACCCTTAGCTCTGAGCTCCTCAACTACAGTGCAGCCCATTGTGTATGTAGCAGCAATCTGGGTTCATTGTGTCACATCATGGACATAAAGGCAAGGGAACTAGCGTTACATGTTGATACTCCTGCTGTTTGTTCTGCTGTGAGTAATAAACGGTTTTCTCTGGTCCATTGAGTCACACCATCTATTTTTGGCACCCATCGAGTTGTGACAAGCCAACTGCTTGCTTGCTAAGATATCTCCTTGGGAGTTGTGCAACTCCCTGCCATTTTGTAAGGCCAGGCTTCTTTTTTGACAGTCGCCACAGTACAGTTATACATTTTCAAACATTTGACATTTGATATTAGATATTTAGACACACACATTAGACATATAGATATATTTCTATTCTCTACCATCAGTTTTCCATTTTTGATAACAGTTTTTTAAATTATAATTTTTCTAGGAAGTCAACTAGCAAATCCCCCAAGGCTATTTTTTGTCTTCTTAGAAAAAATAAAATGTTTGAAAAGCATTTTAAGGTTCAACTGAAGCTTATTGAAGACACTTTTAATCTTTATCCATGCAAAGATTGGTGTGTATTTCCTGCAGTTTTGGAGCTAGAGGAAATTTAAGAGATCCTCTTTTCCAACTTTGTCAACCTATGAAGACAAATAGAGCCTTGAGAGGTGAAGCGACATGCCCAAGTGCAGCAGAGGAGGAAAGCTGGTTGAAAATTACTATTTTGCAGCCACTCTCCTGCACTTCCATTTTCCCTTTCCTATTTGTGGGGCCTTCCAAAGTTGCAATTGAAGCCAATAACAGGCTTGGGTACTTTTGTAGCTGATCAAAGTTTCAGCCAGTAATAGGCTTCAAAATCTCATTCATTACAGAAACCATAAAAATAGCCACATAAAAAACCTATGGAGTTGATGACTCAGAGGCAAAGATCTCCATGTACCAAAGTAACAGGAAATTCACCCCTTCTCCCGTTGTCTGAATCAGACACAGTGGAATCTAGAGTACAAGGGCTCCAACTTTAGTAAAAGAGAATTCAGGAATAGGTGGAATAATTTGGTAGTTCAAAGGATCTAGGCTTAATCTGCCATATGCTTCCTCCTGCTTTTACTATGGACTAATTTTGCTCAATATGATAAATCTTTTCTCTTATTAAAAAAAAAAAAAGCTTTGCTGGTTACATTTGTTGTCCACTAAGGGGACCTGGCCCCTGGAGTCCAAATGGGGTAATCAATCAAACCCAGAAATGAACCTTAATTCTTGAGCAATCAAGAGACTCAAAACTCCTGCGGTGAAGGGATCCCCTATGCAATCACTAGCTGAGATGCTGAATTCACACAAGTGGTCATCAGCACAGCTTGCACCAGAACCCAGGTTCCCTGGCTTCCCATCTTATGTTATTTCACAAGAAAAATTGTCATATTCAACCTTTGGTATACTTCTCACAGTTGAGTGTAGGTGACTGTTAAACGAAATCCATTTTCTGTAGAGATATTTCATTCAAAACAGAAGAATGTGTCAATTATAATGCTTATTCTTAGTGATATGTAGTTAATTCAATGAAAACATATCCTGAAGCTACATAGCCTTCTTTCCTTTTAATTATAACCAGAAAGTATCAAGCTTCAAAATAAAGCAAAACAGAAGTGAAAACCCAAACAAAATACAACCTGCCTTATTTTTAAAGAGACGAAATTTTAGTGTCATGTTTGTGTACTGAAGTGTTTAGATATTTTAAATGGGTGTGAATAAGAGTTTAACAGTCAATTTTAGGATTCTGCTTAATGCTTGGAATTCTGAGACATTGCCATTTATTCCAATGAAACATTGAATTTCTAATAGATTCATGACTAACTGGGACTGATGGTCTCCAGTGAGCTTTTCAAAACTGCTTAGTAAAACCTGCATTATATGAGATGTTATGAAATGTTCCTTGAAAAACTGAACCTGTGCTCAGATCTGAAAATTTTGGTTTAAAAAATGAATTGTATAGGTATGCAACACATACATGTACACACACATAGGAGGGCTTTTCAAAGCCTTTTCAATGCTATTGCATAGTCTCAATCCCCATGACCAAACTTTATTCAAGGAGTCATTCCCTCTGACTCTTCAATCATCCAAGCTTAACAACTGAATTCTCTCAACGTCCCTTTCCTGTAGGCAACACACTGATGTTTGAACGTTAGAGACGTCTGGTAGCAGGGAAATTCCTGTGTCTCAAAGTTAAGAAGAATCTTTCCAAACTCATCTAGTTGTATACAGGAAGTAGGTACATATTTTTGTATGTCGATCACACCTCAATAAAATGATTTTTTTAAAAAGAAGATTCTTTCTTTGGTTGTACTGAAATATCTTTCCCAGTAACTTCTACCCACTGGCTTTAATTAGAGGGGTTATATTGGATAAGTCCAATTTCCTATTCACATTGCTTTAAGCATGTGAAGATAACCATCTTGACCACTCTGAGTCTTCTGTTTCCCAGGGTAATCATGTGCAGTTATTTTAACTCCCTTCACCATCTCGGTTACTCATCCCTGAACACAATCTTGTTTGCTTGTTTCATTTTTGAAGTGCATTGTCTATTAGAGGGAGGCTAACATTTCTTTGGTTCTAGATTCTAGATTCTGTTGATATGTTCTATAATTGCAACAGTTTAGATGTCCTATTGGCCCATGAAATAAAACCCTTACGACATTTTTCATGTCTGTTATCATGCACATTCTATGTTTCTATAGTTGGATGTTTGGACAAAAATTTTTCTCTGTTAACTATTATCGTATCCTCTGGGTTATTCAGCATTCCTCCACTGATTGGGACTCCTAAGTTGGGCATCAGTGAAAAGTCTATATACCTACTTCATTGTACCATTATATCTAGATCATAATTAAACATAGTATAGTATTACAGAAATTAACAAAATCTCATCAAATCTATTGTTAAAAACACTTGATATAGGGTTTACCTGATTTCCCTGTCCAGTAATTCTCTAAGTGAATAAAATTTGTTTTGCCGTAAATAATCTTGTCTTGCCTCTTAGAGGTTACCTGCTTCCTTTCTAAGTGCTCTCAAAATATATTTTAATGGTCTGATCTAGATTCTGAAAACAATCTGTACAAAGCTAAATATTCCATGGTTTTCAGTTGCTACAACATTCTCATTAAACTTGGGACTCTATTTTTTTACCCTAGTTTTCTGAGATTCTTCCTATTCTTTGTTCAGAGATTATGATTTGTGTTTTATTAACTGTGTTTCATCTACAACTTCTCTTAATGTTTTAATATCACCCGGAGACTTGACCT
Organism: Lepilemur ruficaudatus; assembly: GCA_963574885.1. Classification (NCBI taxonomy): domain Eukaryota; kingdom Metazoa; phylum Chordata; class Mammalia; order Primates; family Lepilemuridae; genus Lepilemur; species Lepilemur ruficaudatus. Next base: position 18,625 of record CAUYRT010095304.1, read on the forward strand.
CATTCAGAGCCTCTCAGGATTCTCTAACAATATCATCACTTTTATTAGCCTTTAATTCTTTCTTAATAATGTTTCAAGCTGAAGATCGTTTTCTCTGAAAGAGAAGCTTGAAGTAATATAAGGGTTGAAGAACTGTGCACTTTCCTTGTCTTCCAGTAATACTGAGTCATTTTCTTTGCAACTGGTTAGCTGATTAGAAGAATGCTTTCAATACTAAAGTATTCTTATTTCTTCCTGTCTTCGTCCATAGACTTTGCTTTTCTAGCACATGTCTTAGAGGAATCCATTACATCACAACGAGAAATTTATTTTTTGTGCTTTCAGGGATTTAGGTGTAACATTAGGAACTCTGGATTATACACATAAAATCTCCTAAATATATATTTGTAAAGGTTTGATAACATGAAAAAAATAGAAACAGTCTAGGTAGGGCTTGGTAGATTTTGTAGATTTCTAATATTCCTGGGATTTCTTGTGTTTGTATATAAAACAGAGTAGTAGGAAGAAGGTTGTTGATTTCAGACACAAAATGAGCTCCGTAGATTAGCTCTTTTTCCCTCCTTCTTTCCTTCACTCTTTCCCTTCTTCCTTCCCAATAAATACTGTGCTTTATATAGACAAATGACCCAAATTATTTTTCTACATATTTACTCTTAGACTGAGAGGGCCATTATTACAAATTGTGATGAAACTTTCAGCTTACATTTATTTGATATCCAACAATGATGTAGAGTCAATTTATCAAGCTAATTAATTATTTGCATGTGTTCCTAGTAAGTTCAGTTTCTGTAGAAAGAAAAAGTGATTAATTGCCTTTGACTCATAAACATTAAAGCAATAATTGCTCCGTAAAATTCATACTTATCTCCCACCCAGGTAGGGTTAGTATGTTAATATGTACAGGTGTCAATTTCTTCAGCACACACAGCTGGCAATGGGAATGTCAACTCATATAGGGTCATGAGAGCTGGCCTTATGACTTTTTGGCATATGTCATGAAAACTATTCATGTTTTGAAAAAGAATTATTGCACTTATTTTAGCACTTGCTATGCATCTTGTTTCTAGCCTCCCTTATCCACACTGGATTTTATTGCAGTAAAGAGTAGAAGCTGTAGAAAATATGGCTCTAACATTTCTTTTCGTTCTGAAAAAGTTCTGTTCACTTCGAACCCAGGAACTCTACTGTAAAACAAAAATATTCTGACAGTAAATGAAGAAGGCTAACAAAAGTTCTGGCTCTAGATTTTTGATTTCCAAAGAAATAATAATTAGAAAAGGAAAATTATCAGTAAGATGTATTTTACTCTAGAAATTTGTAGTTCTCACAACATCTTCCCCAAAGTAATTTTGTCATTTTTGTCAAATTGTAGCAATTTTCTAATGTTTATTTGCACCCTATCAAAAGATACAGTGATCAGAATACATTCAAAAGTTAATGGCTGGTTTGTGATAGGTCATATTCATTCAAATGAACCTTTCCTTTAGGGCAAAAGAAAAAATATAAAAGCAAAAAATGGACTATGAAACTGCATTTCAAATTCATAAAGATAGAAGTAAAAATAAATATGGTGTTGTAGTAAGTTAAAAGAGAAAAATAAGCACCTCTCATATTTAGTTCTCCAAACTATGTGACATAGAAAATAAAGATTAACATGTTCCAAAACACTAAATCTCAATAGTTATTTTCATGATAAATGGCTGTAAAATGGCAATTCACCTCTTAAGTTTAGCCAAATAAGATGACATTTCATGTTAAATTAGTTTTTAAAGAAAAATATGTTGCTATATTTTTATTAGTTAGTTATATTAATTGGAGCAGTAAGTACAAGAAAATATTGTACTAATTATACTGGTTAACCCAATCTTTAAATCTCCCAGAAGGATCACTGATCAGACATCACTCTGAGAAGCATGAGAAATAAAACTAGGGCATAGTAGGGCGTGTTGATTAAGAGCCTGGGTTATAAATCAAACTTAACTGGAGTCAATCCTCAGCCAGTACTTTTTGACAATGATCTTGAGCAATTACTTCATTAAACATTAGTTTCCTCAAATGTAGAGATTATAATCCACACCCAATATGATTAAATAAGATAACCCATCCCAGACACAAACTGGTCAATGAATGTTATTATTAGTAGTCTTAAAGCCAAATATTCTAAGAATGAAAATGCTTTTAATTAAATAATATTTTCACTCCCAGATTATAAGTAATTTATAGAAATGCACCAAGTTCTTCTATTTATGAAATATTATTCATTTTAAACCTAGATAAACTCTAATTCCAGACATGAATAAAGAGGCACACCCTTATCCCCATGTGAGTGCACACGACACACACACACACACACACACACACACACACAAGTGGAACTATTTTCTTTTTAAACCATAGAATTGAAAGAATAGCCGTTTTGATTTCACTCACAAAACATTCATTCATGTTGTCCAGTGGTAATTTTGTGAGCCATTCTCCTTTGGAGTTTTTGTCATGGGATTGAAATAATTTCTTTCCCAAATTAGCTCTCCACAGATGTCTTGCAAAAAACTGAAATCCAGCCTTGAGAGCTACAAAGTTGATTTTAAAAGTTAGACTTCTGCTTTTAGTTTAGCTGGAGATGATATAGTTTTATAGTTAATCCAAATGCAAAGCATCTCCTAATTTCTGGACTTGCTACTTGTATTAAAATGTTAAGAAAGTGCTTTAAAAACAGTAACCAGAGGGTTTAGGAATGGACTTGCCATATTAATGAAAAGGAATTAGCCTGACATGCCATAATGTTAGCTTTACTGCTGTTATAGTACTTTGTTTTAAAAGACTCACTGATAGATACATAAGAATGTGAAGGATTTTCCCAAGGATAACTACATTATTTTGCAAAACACCTGGTTCATTTGGTGAAAAAATTTAAGTCAATCAGCTTGACTAAAATGGTTACTCAGGTTAGACAAAATAGTAAATTCGGTAGTGTTTGGAAATGATGCCACAATTTAAATCAGTTTAGTGTTTTATTGAAAATGTAGATTCTTGGACCCTATACTCACACAGCAAACCATAATCTCTTAAAGGAGCTCCTAGGAACTTACACTTTCCTGAAGCTCATAGTGAAGTTGAGAATCTCCGGCTGAGACCACACAATTATAATGGAGTGCTACGTGGCCCTGTGCAGGAAGGCAGAGTAAAGCTTTGAATTAATATTAGAAGCCTGGGGTGATTGTCTGGATTCTCCCGCTGACTGGCTGTTTGATCTTGCGTGATCATTTAACCTCCCTGAGCATTTATTTTCTCATATTTACCCATCGGGGCTGTTACAGGATGAGATGTGACGGTGCTCATGACAGCACTTTTAAATCTGTACACCATGGTACAAAGGTAAGATAGCTGTCTTTCTATGGTTGTAGTTAGTACCAACTGTTTAAATAATAATCCAACTGATCTAGTAGTTTCTTTTCCTATGTAATGTTAAACGTTTTCAAAAATCACTTAAGTGTCAAAATAGAGAATATGATTGGGGTGAAAACTAAGCAGGGAATTCATGTTAGCAGTGGCCAAAATCACAGGTCCGAGCTGGACCTGAAATGATCTCAGAAAATGGGGGAAGTGAAGTTCAATAAGACAACAGCAGGGCGGGACATGTGCAGAGGAATTAAGTCGCTCTGAGAGTAGCTGGAAAATGAATGCCTATACCCGAGTCTACCTAGTAGAGATCTAGAAGCCATAAAGACGGCAAGCTGAGCATACGTCAGGCATGGATGCTGCAACTGGAGCAGGAGGCTGAGCCCTGGCGTGCACAAAAACACATAAGAGACCGTCTTTTTTCTTTTCTCATACTTAACCAGGGAAAGACCTCTTTAGGGGATTGAATCCAGTTCTTGGTCTTCTCATCAAAAGTTCTTGTTAAAAGTAAAATTAGAACACAAGCACAAATGTAACCAGTTTTTTGAAGAGCATAACTTTTGATCAGAGTACCGAAAGCTGGGGAGTAGAAAAGGAAGCAGCCCTACCATGAATCTTTTCCCGTTACTGATGGTGAGCCTGGAATATTGTCAGAGCATTACGCAGTCATTGGGTTGCCTGTCAGCTGGACAAGAAAGCTGTCATTCTCACCACCCTCTGCATCCCCTGAAATATCATGAGCTTTCCCATCATTCATTCATTCCACAGATATTTGGGGAGTACTTTTTAATGTGCCAGACACATGCTAGGTAGATACTGGAGGTACAAGAAAGAGCAAGACAGACGTGGTTCCTGCTCTCAGGAAGCCACGGCTTGCCTGTCCCTTGCAGCATGCACTTGCTGTAGATTGTAAGCAAAAGTGGCCCAACTGTTCCCCTCCCTACATCCACATCCCTTTGCAATGTGATTGCAGCTCCTATCAGCGAGAGGTGAAGTCTGTTTTCCCAACCCTTGAATCTAGGTTGACAAGTTGACTTGATTTGACCTATAAAAAGCCCAGAAGTGACCTTTTGCCAGTTCTGACCCTAGGCCTCAGGAAGGCTTGCTTTCTTTTCTCTCTTTGTCTCTCAGAACCTGTGACCACTGTGAGAACAAGCCTGGGCTAGCATGCTAGAGGACGAGAGTCCATATGGAGCTGGCCATTCTTGCCGAGGCCGTGAAGATCAGCTAGCTGACAGCCCGTCTGGCAGCTGATCTCAGAGTGAGTCCAGCTGAGACTGGAAGAATGGTCTGGCCAAGCCCAGCCCAAGCGACTGAGTTGTAAAATCGCAAACTAAATAAATGGTAGCTTCAAGCCACTAGATTTTCGAATGGTTTGTTATGCTGCAAAAGCTGACGGAGCAGCTTTTAAATATGTAAGTATGACTCAAAGTTTATTTGGGGCACAGAATTTTCTCATATGGCTTATCAAATTACCTTGATAACTGCCAAATCGCCACTTCACTTTGCACTGTATGGACATGGCCTCAGCGTACAGTTGTCAGAATACAGACACCCTGGGAAGGTTTGATATTGGATCTCTGATCTGCAGAATATGAAGTTTACTAATGTGCTTGAAATGTGACATATATGATATACTCTAATTCTTGGAGAAAATACAAATATATAGGCAGAACATAAACATTTACAACCAATACAAATCTCCAACCAGCAATTAAGTTAATGCAAATCCAATTAGCTATGTTTTCTAACACGATGGTTGATGATGTAAAACAGCAACCACCACCGAACATCTGTTTGTTGGATTCTGAGTCTGCACAGCTAATCAAATGTGTCCTACAGACACTGCCATGAAGTCTCCAATTTGTCCTTCAAATCATTTTTTTATTTTGGTATATTATCGAAACCACCTCCAGAGGCTTATATACTATTCCAGTTGTCTGTGTAGCTGTTTAATTTTAATGATGACACATCAATAGAGATTAGTGAAAAGGATCTTTGATTTATCTTGATTTTCAAATATGTCAGATTGGCTTTTCCTCCTTTCCTGGCAGCCTCTCTTCTGTGTCCAGCTCTCCCAGCTGGGCATCTTGGGACAGCAGCCAAGTCCAGGGCTAATGTGTTTCTGCTGTTATCTGACACCGATGCTGCTTCATAGAGGCAGCGATAAAGATAAGCTTTAATTGGATGTACTTTTAAAGCAAACCTTTTAGTTACTTAGAGCAGGACTCCTCCGATTAGCTTTTCTCCTCGATCTGGCTGTGCAAGAGCCACATTGTGTGAAGATGCTGGATTTGAAAGGGAGTCAAGGGCAGTGTTGGGCCACTGAAGGACACTCATGCTCCACCAGACGGGCTGGGAGCTGCGCCTCCGCACAGTGAGGTTGAGTGAAGGATGGCTGAGAGGCCAGATGTGGCAACAAACCCTAGCAGTGATCCAAGGGACACGACCAAACAACCCCCCGCCCTAACGAACTCGGCAGCAGAGGAGAGGCCCTTCAGGAGAAAGAGTTAAAACTTTATAATGGCCATCATTTTGCTCTGCAAATATTTTACTCCAAAGCTAAATATTTTAACCTTAGCTTAGGACTGACAGTTTTAAATTGCATTCTCTAATATGTTATCCTCAGGTTGGAGAAAACAGATTTTCTATTCTAAGACCCTACCCTTTTTAAGTTACTCAAAAGATGTTGACAGTCACTGAATAGGAGAGCTGCTTAGTAAAAGGAGCAGGTTTAGAGGTCTTGATGTGGAAAAAAAATTAGAGAAAGGAAGCCGAGTCAAAAACCATTTCTTTCTGGCTTTTATTTCCGAAATGGAATTAGAAGTGAGACATAATAAGTTAATAATTTCCCTTGGCTGGAAGTGGGTCTGCCATCATTACCTCATGCTCTCTAGGGGGTGTGAGTTCCTGTGCTCATTTAGCATTACTGAATATCAGGGCTATGAGAATTAATGTCCCAGATGCATCTGGGCCATATTGCATTAGTCCTGTGGTCAGTTAGAAAGGATGAGCCTGAGCTAGGCTCAGTGGCAACACGAGGACTCACAGGGGACTGTGAGAGCTGGGGCGTGGTCCCGAGACAGCAAGAGGAAGCAGCTTCACTCTGGTGGCCAAGGTCTCTCATAGACCTGACTTCCTGTTCACTTTTATGGAGCTATCTGTCCCTACAGTCCTGCCCCCTGACTCTAGGACTTCATCCGAGGCTTTGAGCCTGAGCATTTACTTCACAGGAAGTGTGCATCTGAGTTCTGTGTTAAAAAATTATACAGGCTGTATCTGTATCATTATTTGAAAATTTACTTAAATTAATATTAATAATTAACCCATATGTTTCATTGACTTTGTTGGTCAGAGGTTAAATTTTGCCAAGCAGTGGCTTAACCAGGTGGTATTAACTTGGAGACAGTTTGTCTTCTTTCTTCTTTGTTGATTTCTCGTATGACTCTAATATCATGTGTAAATCTTGAATCCTTCTGTGTCGGCCATCATCTGTACTCTCCTGGGTGTGGGAATACATCTTCTAAAAACTAGTCACTTCTCACGATACTATCCCCAATCGGTATGATGACTGTTAAAAAATTATTTAATCTAATAATCAGGTGATATGCTTGATGTTTGCTCTAGAGTTCAGATAGCAAAATTTACAAACCAATAGTTTAATTGAAGTTAGGAGTGGCCGTTTTTAAATCTTTTCTCCTTTGCTGTGATGCTGGTTTGCTGGGAATAGCGTATGCTCATGACCACAGTGGCCAAGGCACTGACCCTTTCTCTTTAATCACAGACCCTTTCTATTTAATCTCAAATACCTTTGAGAAGTGAAAGGTATATTGGAGTGATATCCATGAAATACGAAACATGTCTGGGGAAAATGAAAAAAGATTCTAGATCAGAATCACTTGTGCAATATGCTAAAGTCATTACATTTGCATAGAAGAAAAGGCCTTGAAAAAGGCCTTTAACAGCTTCATAGAGTTCTAGTTGGTATATCTTTATACCTAAATAAAGATGTACAGTCATATATAAAGAGCACAGTTTATAAAACAAAGCTCCTCTCTGACACTAGGATCGAAATTTGCTCCCCTCCTCCCTCCATTCTTATATTGAACCTCAATTCCCTCCTTGCTGATCTCCTTCTAACAGATTAAAATCTTGCATTGCTCAAAGCTCTTTATGTCATCCCAGTGAGTACACCTAATTCTGGAAACTGCATACCTGATGGTTAGTCCTATCCACTGTATTGGCCGTGGAGGGGTGATCTCTAGTGTTCTGACGGATTCGAGTGGAGTTTTGTTGCTCAATGGTGGAGGAAGTTGGGATGCAGAACTCTCTGAAGCATCGTTTGAAGTTTTCATCCAGAAATGCATAAAGGACCGGGTTGAGGCAGCTGTTTGTGTAACCTAGAGCGATGCAGAAGTGCCAAGAAACGGTCTGGAACGTAGTTTCTGGGATTGTAACCAAGGCTTTGACGATGACGTAGATGTGGATGGGGGTCCAGCAGACGATGAACACAGCCACAACCACCAGCACCATCCTGGTGATCCTGCGCAGGTTCCTGTCCTTTTCTTTGGAGCCAGAGAGCATGCGCACACTCTTGAGGCGTAAGATCATCAGTCCATAACACACGGTAATGATGAGGACGGGCATGATGAAGGCGAAGATGAAGACACAGATCTTCAGTAGGTTTTCCCAGTACCAGGTTGGGTGAGAGAATGTTAGTGTACAATCTATGGAACCTAGAAGAAAAGAATTTAAAGGGAAAAATAGCAACATTTAATTATGTCATCAGGTACTAATATTGTCATGCTGTTTACTAATTTGTAGCCTTGACCAGAGCTAACTTAAAGCTACTATAATACTATGCAAGCCAGTAAGAAAAGATTTAAGAAATTGTGGAAGAAACCCAGCTCTCTGTTAATTTTCAAAGCAAGTTACTTTTATTTTTTTCCCTAAATTTCCAATTTTTCTGTCCACTTTGATCACATTAAGTTTTCAGTTAGTGAACGATGGACCTCTCACCATGAGCTAGACCTTCTATGACAGAATCTATGTTTATATACAAAATATATTCACACCTAATGGGTGTGGTGCCCACGGTCTGGGATGGGCACGCTTGACCATTGGAGTTGACCAAGCTCCAACTTGAGTGGTGGAAATGCAATAGATGTAACCTAAAAGTTTGTGCCCCTGTAAAAATTTTGAAATAAAAAAAATAAATAAGTAAAAAAAAAAAAAACCCAAAATATAATCATTGTCTAAAGTTTCTAGGAGGCTCCAGATAATGGATGCTTTCACTCCATTTTTTGATGCGTAGTTAATTATACTGCTATTAGGTCTAGAAAGATAAATTTGTTATAGAGGTAGCCACTTGAAATTTTAAAACAAGTCTCAACGTAATACTCTTCGGTTTTAAGCTCTAATTAATCTTGGGAGAGGTATGTTCTTATTTACCCACAATTTTGGCATAGTACAGAGAAATCAGGAACAAATAGATTCTATTCTCTTTAAAATGTTTGGTAGGGGGCCTAAAATTATTAAAAAATGTCCTATTTAAAAATATTCAGACATTTTTCTAGAAAGAATAATTCAAATTACAATTTGACTAAAACATTGGACCACTCCATCAATGCCACTTGGCTCATGACATCACCAACAAATCTGGCTATAAACCCTCCATCCCTCAGGCTGGCAACATCACTCACCATGCCTGTATTTTGTTGTTGCCATGAACATTACAGGAAGACCGATGGCTGAAGAGAGGATCCAGTTGCAGACATTGACAATTTTGGCATTTCGGGGGGTACGGAAATCCAAGGCCTTGACGGGGTGGCAGACTGCAATGTAGCGATCGACACTCATGGTGCAGAGTGTGAATATGCTGGTGAACATGTTGTAGTAATCTATGGAGATCACGATCTTGCACAGGATGGTTCCGAATGGCCACGTGCCCATCAGGTAATTGACACTCTGGAAGGGGAGGGTACTGGTGGCTAAGGCATCTGCCAGAGCAAGGTTGAAAATGTAGATGTTGGTGGCTGTCTTCATTTTGGTGTATCTAGTTGATGAAGGAAGAACAGTGACAGTCAGCAAATACACCAATGTGAAATACGAGTACACTTTCAATAATAAATTTGCATGAATTAGTGGAAAGCATTTGAAACTAGGCATAGAACTCCTTTCCAGTACTAGCTTGGCTATTTACAACCATGTGCCTAAGAACAAAATATATAATCTGTCAGTTTTCTTCTCTGCAAAATAGTTATAGCAGCAACCGTGCTGATTTATTGAGTTTTTTGTCATTGTTCCTGTTTTTAATGTGCTGGTCACTGTAACAGGCATAATAGACACAGGGAGATCCTAGTCAAGTAGTAGAGGCAGATTAAATAATAATTCTACTTATATATAAAAAAATTTAAATATATGGATGTGGTTAAAACTATTGAACACTATAATAGTGTGTGTGTACATATATATGCACATAACTTTTGCTAGATACACTGTTGATTATAGACCTGCATGATCTAAAGGCGTATTTGACTGCATGTGCATATATATGTACAAACACATGCACACACAAACACACAAGCTATTATGGAGGCATAGAAATGAGGCATCTCATAGAACATAAGGCAAAGGAAATAGTAGGCATAAGATACGGAAGACAATCCTGGAAGTGCAGATATCCAAGTTTAATCTTAAAGTATAAGTAAGAGGATGAGTTAGACAGTTGATAAGAGCAGGTCATTCTAGGCAGAGAAAGAGGAGAGAGAACCCCAACAAAGGCATAGAGTTGAAAGGACATGATACATGTGCCTGGCACATTCCGCCAGGGAATGGCAATGCATCTAACAGGGGAGGAAGAGAGAGGCTAGTACGCAGGAGGACTTGTATGCCATGATAAGGAGATTTGACTTTATTCATTCCATGACAATAAGCCTACGTTTCTTTTTTTTTTTTGAATAGCTTGAGGTATAATTGACTCCTAATTAACAAATTGATACGTTTTGACATATGTATATACACCTGTGAAACCATCATCATAATCAAGCTCAGGGATTGGCAAACTAGGCCTATGGAACCAACTGAGTCACTGCCTGTTTTTGTAAATAGTTTTATCAGAACATAACCATACCCTTTTAAAAAACATCTTATTTATAGATGTTTCGATGCTACACGGGCAGAGTTGAGTGGTTGCAACAGAGATCACATGGCCTGCAAAGCCTAAGGTACTTTCTATCTTTCCCTTTACAGAAAAAAGTGCCAATCCCTGATCAAGATAATGAACGTATCAAACACCCTCAAAAGCTTCCTGTGCAGCTCTTTAATTTTGCCCCTCCCTGCCTCACCACCACCCCGGTATTCCTTAGGCAATCACCGATCTTGTTTTGCTTTCTGTCTTTACAGATTAGTTTGGCATTTTCCAGAGTTTTACGCAAATAGAATCCTTCAGCATGTACTCTTTTTTGTCTGTCTTCTCTCACTCCGTGTAACTATTTTGAGATTCATCCATGTTGTTGCATCTATCAAGAATTCATTCCTTTTTATCATCAAGTAGTATTCCACTGTATGGCTATACCATAATTTGTTTATCCATTCATTTGTTAATGGGAATTGAGTTGAATACAGCTTTTGGCTATCACAGAGTTAACTGTTACAAACATTCATGTACAAGTCTTTATAGGGACAGATGCTTTTCTTTTTCCTGGCTAAGTATCTAGTAATGTCATGTATCTTCAAAGCCTACAGAAAGTAGAGCTACCAGGTAGAAGAGCTAGGCAGGTGCACCGTCAATAATAAATTCTGATGGTGAAAGTATACCTTGCACATACTGGACAGCTATTATTTTTAACATCCCACATATATTTACCATAATTTAGAAGCAAAACCTCAGTTTCATTCTGGGGAACCACTTATTTCCCATTCTTAGTCCACATGCTTTGCGATGGGCTCTATTAGTAGTTCAGGCCATGCAGATGTTAAGCCACTGGGGCCACAGTGAATGGCCAAGGATGGTCTCACGTTTAAACCAGAGTCAATGAGTATTAGTTTTCCAACAGGACTCGATCCTGAGAAGATGTATGGTATGTTGTTGCTGGAAAAGCCGGTCTGAAAATGGACCCAACCCAGAGAATGTGGATTTGAGAGAGTGAGAGAGAATTTCATACCTAAAGGTGGTCTTCCTTTGACTTTTTATTTACACAGTGCAGTAAATTCTTTTTAAACTTTAGCTTTTGTTTACTGTTTTTCAGACACATGAGGTTAAGACACATTCAGCCTAAGATGGCTATTGGTTATAGGAGATAGTATCATAAAAGCATTTGTTTAGAGCCTTAATTCAGTGTTCCAAGAAAGTGTTTTGATTTCAATAAGGGCAGGATTTCACAAATCTCCTTGGGCCAATACATTGGAATTATTTCCTGAACTTTACAAATTCTGATACCTGACCTGGTCTGCAATATTTGCAGAAATTGCATTGCTGTCAAAAAAGCTCCCCAATTTCAGATTTGAGGGCTTTTTTGACTTGCTTTGGAAGTTTCACTTCCTTAAAGGATTTTAAAGGAAAAGGTAGACAAAGCCATTTGACTTGAAGAGCTATACCAACTTGATTTTAGGGAAGACTCTAAATATGGCAAATATAAAAAGATAACTTACATAAGATAGTCCATATAGTACATAAACAAACAAAACCCAAACTCAACCTGGTATTTTAAACTTTTAGAATAACTGACCTTGATACTGAAGAAGTTAAAATTTTTTGATGTTGTTTATAAGCAGAAGTTTCTCCTCCAAAGCAGAAAAATAACTTTTGCTAGGCACACCATTGATTATAGTGTGATCTAAAGGCATACTTGACTGCATTAGTCACTTTCTTACCCAGCAGACCTTATGTTGTGAGTCTTATCTTTAATAGAATGTTTTATGTTAAATAACTGGGTTCTTTGCAGTCAGTTTTCTGAGTCATCATACTTCTAACCTTTTTGCAGGTACCTAATCTTAGCATTAGGTATTTACAGTGTATGTTTATTTCAGTTAAAAATTCATTTCCTTCCCCAGAATGAGGTGTTTATGAAACAACATTAGATTAGGGTCCTACATTATAAAAAGAAAAGTGTAGGCCAGTTGCGGTGGTTCATGCCTGTAATCCTAGCGCTTTGGGAGGCCAAGGCAAAAGGATCACTTGAGCCCAGGAATTTGAGACCAGACTGGGCAACATAGCGAGATCCTGCCTCTATATAAAATAAAAAGGAAAAATTAGCTGGGCGTGGTGCTACACACCTATAGTCCCAGCTACTCAGGAGGCTAAGGGGGGAGGATCACTTGAGCCCAGGTATTGGAGGTTACAGTGAGCTATGATCAGGCCATTGCACTCAAAAAAAGATATCAGATTTAGTCTGGGTGACAGAGCTAGACCCTGTCCCAAAAACAAACCCTCACAAAAGGAAGTAAAAGTGTTATAAAGCATATGTTAATTAGCTTGTTAGCCATTCCACAATGTATATATGTTTCAAAACATCATGTTGTATGTGATAAATATATACAATTTTATCTGTTAATTAAAAAAATAAAATTAAAATAGTAAAAAGAGAAGTGAATATTTATTTTACAGGAATAATGCTGTTTAATTTTTTTTAACTTATCTAAAGAGCTTTCCTCTAAAGATAGCTAGCATCTTTATCCTGATTACTCATGCTTTGAATCACAGCAGCACATAAAAGGGGGTTCAGCAATTTCTTAAATATGTGAAAGAGAATTATATAAGACTAAAAGTTTGGGAATTCCAACTGCCTACAGCGTATACCCAAAGGCTTTAATCCGAAGAGAAGGTCTGATCAGGGGTCATGCAAACCAGCGAACACAAGCTTTTCATTCTGTTCTCCTCTGATGTGGTGGCATGAATGTTGCCCCAGCAAAGTTAGATGAATGATCAGAGTCACACTGCAGGCTATGCATGGAGACATAGAAACCAGAGTTAGCAAATGAGCCAAAGAAGTGACCTGAAAATGAAGTAAGAATTATCTTTGCTGTTTAGTTTACTTGAGTGGGTCTGAGTAGAAGTCCTGGTTATTAAAACACAATTTTTCCATGCTTTGTGCCTATTGCTGCTGCTGCTGCTGCTGCTGCTTCTTCTTCTTCTTCTTCTTCTTCTTCTTCTTTTTGTTTTTTGGGACAGTGTCTTACTCTGTCGCCCTGGCTAGACTGAAGTGGTGTCATCGTAGCTCACTGTAACCTCAAACTTTTGGGCTTAAATGATCCTCCTCCCTCAGCCTCCTGAGTAGCTGGGACTACAGGCACCACTACACCTGGTAGATTTTTTAATTTTTTGGGGAGACAGGGTCTCAGTATGTTGCCTAGGCTGGCCTCAAACTCCTGGCCTTAAACTGTCCTCCGGCCTCAGCCTCCCAAAGTGCTGGGATTACAGGCGTGAACCACTGCGCCTGGTGCCTAGTGCTTCTTACTGTGCCATACACGTATTCCATGGCAAAGTGGGCAAAGTGAAATGGAGGGATGTGTGAAGTCCTTAGAGAATCTCACCCGGACTCGTAGGGCCTTCCTGACGTTGAGCATTCCAACTGTACTCACTTAAATGTGTCTTTCTCTCTAAGCAGTGGTCCACACTAGTTTTTTTCTTTCTAATTATCCCATTGACATTTTTGTGGAAGGTATTTATTTAAATTTGTTCTAGGTAATGAGTAGCTTTTTTGTTTTATGAATCTAAGTGAATTATCGTGCAATTCGTTTTTTAAAAAACAATTGTGTTCTTCTCAGAACCTTCTATGCTTGACCCACTGGAAAGATTTCATACAGATTCCACAAACTATGTCAGGGAAGAGGTGTTACGAAGGCCATTTCACTGGCAGCTCAACTATTCTCCTAAGTTGCATTTATGCTACTTGTTTTTAAATGTCCTTCATTTCTTTGTGGTTATAAAATAATTCCTATTTGTCTTCAGACCTCTTTTTCACCCTTTTTGTCCAACTATTACTACTTACCAAAACTTCATTGATTTTGACCAACTTGTACTAAATGAAGCCACGCTGAATAAATTACTTGTGTACAACCTGATGAGCTTTGCAAACTTTTTTGTTTTGTTTTTGAGTTAATTCTTTGAATTGCGATGACACTATTTTAGTCCAGAAATAAAAATGACCAAGAGAGCCTGAAAAGAGGAAGAACACGTTTTAGCATCCAGCGTGTTAGTTTTATGTTGCATCACGCTCTTCACATTGTTCAGGAGTACCTCTTTCAGGAGTACACCATAGAGCCAACTGGGATATACAGAAGACTTTCCCTTCTAATTTTTTTTACCAAATAGAGCGAAGAAGAAGGATATCTAATTCAGTAAGGATTCAATGAGCCCCTTCATACATTCAGTATTGTCCTTGGAAAGGTATACCCTTCTTGCCTTGGCCGTGACTTTGATGTCTACTTACCCTCACATAGAAATCCACATTTTTAATCTAGGGGAAAAAACAAACAAACAAAACAAAAAAAAACCAAAAAAAACCTTTGAGTATCACCTTTTAATGTTCATAATTAACTTGATAAATCCAATGAAATAAAGGCACTTGTCCTACATTTCGCGTTATTATTTAGACAAAGAAAGTAGTCAAATGAGCACGTACTTGAATTTCTCCATTATTATCCTTCCATTCTGATGTCCTAGGTGTGTGCTTGTGTGTGTGTGTATGTGTGTGCCCATGCGTGTGCACACGGGACGTTAGGGGGAGAGAGAGAGAGAAGAGGAGGGGTTCTAAAATAACAAAACCAAAACAAGTGATTATACTCTCACTTGTTATTAATATAGAGAAGAAAACATATACTAGTTTGTTATTTTCTATTATGTTCTCATCTACTTTAGTGAAAAAGGAAACAGGATTTTTCACTTGTTTATAAAACGTTCTTAAACATTTCATTTACATTTATTTCAAAACGATCTCATGAGAGCTAATATTCACGAAGGGAGAGAGCAGTGATCTCAGACCTCTGAGCCCTGCAGACGGGGAAGTGATTGCTGCTTGCTAGTAAAGAGAAGACCTGGAGAGACCTTCAGGGAATGAAAGAAGAGGTACCTCTTCCCAGAGGCCAAGTGGCTGCTTCCAAGTGAGTGTCACCAGAGTGACTTTCAGCATCCGTGTGGTTGGGCGTTACTCTCCCTCTGTCCACATTGTCTTTACCTTTCTGTCCTCTCCTTATCTTCTCTGTTTTCTTCCTGCTCCTGTCCCCATAATGACGAGTCATGAGTCAGACAGAGCAAGGAGAAGTTTCGCTTTCTTGGAGCCATGATGAGGTTCATAGACAGAGATGTGAAATACATAACTGATCATATCTTTATTTTTGCTTTTGGTGCTAAAAATAACAGCAAAATTTGTGTTTCTTCTTAGTCATAGAGTAGGATCTAATAGTATATACATTTCTACTGTCCTGACTTTCCTGCTAATCTCATCATTTCATTCTCTTTTGGTTTCTGTTTTCCTACTTTCTTCTTTATTTCTCTTATTTTATTGCATGCATTCTTGGAGGGCTCTTCAAATCCTCGTCTCAGAATTGGAAGCTGGAGTGGAGGGTGGGGGGAGAACGTGGCCACATGTCAGGGTATCACTCCCCTGGGTATAGGAAAGGAAATGCAAGGAGAGATGCTTCCGTTATAGCCACAGACTTTGCTTAACCATTTTGGATTGTGCTTTTCGGAGGGGCCTATTTCCTACTTTATTTGATTTATGAAAATTTTACTTCAGGTTATGAATAGCACTTAGAAGTTCATATAGAAAATCATGTTTGCTTCTTTGATTTTTATATACTGTGATAAATACGTATTATAGAAAAAAATGTTAGAACACTATATTCTCTGATGTATCTAAATAGTTATAACTGAATGAAATATTCTCATCTGTGACTTTAGAATTTTGTTTGCAAATATATGTAGAAGATTTATTTTTGGGCAAAATGACTTTGTAAACAGCATCAGAGCATTCATCTCAGGACCTAGAGCTTTTTGGTTCATAGATAACAATGTTTTGCTTTTATTCTAAAGACCTGATTTTTAGGATATCTTTCTTTTAAATCTAAAACTTGTAAAACAAAAGAAATTTTTTGTATTTTAGGATCTGGGAGTTTTATACATAAAAAATAATCAAATATGTGTTATCAGCAATTTCAAATAATGGTATAGCTCAGATATTTCTTTAATATTGAAGGAACAACAAAGAAGACAACTTTGAAATATTATAAAAACAATTCCATCATCATTGACATTGGAAAACTGCTTTTTTGGAGAAGCTCAAGAATATGCTATAGATTATACATTTTTAAAGGGTATAGACTGTTAATAAAATTATTTCTTATTACACTTAGTACAACAAACATGAGCCTTCACATACACTTTTGGTGATGATGTTGTACATATAATCACTCAATATAGATGAGCTATGAAAGGTATCATGAAGGGGAAAGTCAAAAGAAATAAAAATAGAGGAAAATTGTTCATTCAGCACAGAACCCAGCACAAGATAGGCAGCACCAAATGCTTGCTGAATGGACCTGAATAAAGGAGTAAGAGTTGGAGTTACTTTATTTTATTGTGGCAACATAAAACAATTTTTCTTAGGGAATGCAGAGAGGAAAAATGAAAAGGAAATGTTTGTTTTCGCCTTGCCAGTTCATTATCAAATTAAAAAGAAGTTTGATCGTATTGTAATAGAAGGTCATGGAATAACGAGAAGTAAGATGTGAAAGAGACTTTCAAGACCACATTGTCTAGTCACCGTGTTTTACGGTGAAGGACCTGAGGCACACAGCGGTACAAGTACTCGAGGCTCTTCCCCCATTTCTCTAGACTCCACCTAAAACCAAAATATGCCTTCTCGACTGTATTGTGAGCCGTGTATTCTTCAGGGAGTGCATTGCCGATAACGTTGCAAATAGTTTGTCCCAGCAATGTTCTGCCTACTAAGTCAAGCTAGGCATGCAACGTTTTCTTATCTTCTTTTCAAAGATTGCTGTGCTGAGAGTATGCGGGAAAGCTTGAGACATTTTCTCATTTATATTGAGAGCTGTAACAGATCATAGTCGTTAGAGAGCTGAGTTTGTCCCATACCCTTTGCTTTTATTTATTCTCTTGCATTCCACATGGTTTGAACCTGTCGGTTCTACGTCACTGACTTTCCACCTCTCTCTCCCAAGTTCTGCGACTACATTTCCTGCTCTCCTTAGACATCTGAACCCGCTTGTCCTACGGTTTTCTCAAAGGCAACACTTTTCAGGTGCACTTACTCTTTCTCACCACTTCGCCACCGTCACCACAATGAGAACAGCGAATAATCAGTGACACCATTTAAGAAGATGTAACAAATGGAGAATTGAGATAATTAGGAAAGAGGATCAACAAGATTTAATTTTTTTTTTTTGAAATAGGGAGTAAAAGAAGAATGGTGTAATATGACTCCAAAATTTCTAGCATG
Source organism: Lepilemur ruficaudatus (assembly GCA_963574885.1). Taxonomy (NCBI): domain Eukaryota; kingdom Metazoa; phylum Chordata; class Mammalia; order Primates; family Lepilemuridae; genus Lepilemur; species Lepilemur ruficaudatus. The sequence goes on from CAUYRT010095304.1 coordinate 36,483, forward strand.
GAAGAACCGACAGATGGTACTATCATTATCTAACAAAGAAGGAAGAGAAGAAAAGCAGATTTGGTATTTATAGAAAGTTAAACTTAGAATATATCACACTGTGGGACAAAGGAGACATGTCCATTAAGTAACTGAATGCATATTTGCGGTTTAGCTGGAACAATTCATTTGCAAGTCCTCAGACTCCAGGTGGTATTTCTACTCGTGCAAGTGGATATGCTTGCTGCGTGGTATGATGCAGAATGCGAAGAATGGTGAAGGCACAGAAGGACCAGGAAAGGACAGAAAGGCAAAGGTGACGGAGAGAGAGAGAGAGGATATGAATGTACTACATAGGCTACATCAGAAATATGTGAGTGGGAGAGAAATGAGCTTTGAAATTTCAGAGCCAGGAGCTAGTCTGTGGGGAAAGTTTCTAATCATCAGCTCACATTTTTGTAGGTGGAACATTTGGTTTTTCTCAATATCCAATCAAAACAGTTCTTTCCTATCGTGACTATAGTTGATTATACAGTGTAAAATGCAATTATTCATGGACGTTTGTTGCAGTACTACAGCCATGAGTATCTCTCTATGTGAAATCACATATTTTGTGGATCCTAACATATTGAATCACATTTTATTTATATGATACATATTTTCCTGATAAATCTTACTGCTCACATAAGAAACAATCTTGATGGAAATTTCCCCAAATTTGACAGTCTTAAAAGTTTACGTGAAAATTCCAGGATCAATTTGCAAAACTGAAAGAATTTTTCTAAAAATCAATGGGAATAAATGCATTTTGATCAATCATGCTAAAAAAAATATTTAATTACTTTTCTTTTTTCCCTATAGAAAGCAGTAATCTAAAATTGTTATCAAATGATCAGACATTCTAAAAGTATGCAGCCTAAAATTTAAAAAAAGCATTACAGAGGTATGGCAGGGAGTTAACGAACAAAAATATTATCATCTTTTGGGATTTTTGCGATGTCTGTGGTATTTTTCAGCTTTTAAGACTTCATATTTCTCAAATGGTTTTCAATCCAATTGTTTGCTTTGGTTTCTTATTTTTAGTGGTCATTGTGCATCATTCTCTTAAAAAGCGCACCTGTGTGTATGGGCCTGGAGCGCCCCCCTCCACGGTACTATGAAGCCCTCCCTGCCCAGGTCCCAGCTCTTGCCCCTACTCAAGCCCATAACCTGTCTGGCCTCTGCTCTGGATCTCTGCCTCAGGTGACCAGAGCGCTCACTTCCTGCATGTCGCAGGGGTACCTCTGGGTGGCACAAAAGCTCCCAACTCCATCAATCTCCTGTATTCCACTTAGGATCTCCTCTGCATATTGCAAGATCATCTCACTTTCTGTCTTGTGTGCCACCATTTCTATCTACTCCGTGGGTTCCAGGGTATTCTCTGAGGTATCTCATTCCCAAATTCCAGTCAACTGAGAAGTCAAGTCTCTTACTGTTTTGGATTCGCAATCAAACCTGTGATTTATAACCCCATGAAGAGTTTTCCCCTGGAGTGAGGGGATGAGGTGGGCAGGTGGTAAAGGTGGCTTTACACTGGGAGTTGAATTCTGTTTTCTTCTTTCTGTTCTTTTAATTGGTCTTTCTGCAGCCCAGAATGTTCTCCTCTCTCCTCTCGGTGTGGCAGGAAAAATCACTATTTTCACTAGTTTTTATTTGTCAAATAAATCAAACAATACAATAAATCAAAAAATAAAATAAAAACAAACTGAAATCCTGAAACCTGAGATAGCACTGTGGCCAATATGCTCCTTATATATGAGAAGAAGAGTAACAATCACGGATACGCCTACATGCCAGGTACTGCACTAAGTAATTTATAAAGTTGATGGGTCAGGCACTTAATCACCACCCATTTTACACAAGGAAACTAAGTCTCAGAAAGATCGATTCCCCTCCCCCAAGTTGTAAAGCCAGTAAGTGACAGACTGCGATTCCCATCCTGCCTCCCTCTAACACTCAAGGGAGTTTCTCAGAGCCGCGGTTGAGTCTTACAATTCTTCCAAGCCCACTGCATAAAAAGCACCCAAAAATGCTTATTTTATTTGGTTATATAAGAAGAAGCTATAATTTCTGTAAACAAAATGCATCCTTGTGCTGATAACCACCAATCTCTCTAACCCCGTCTCAGTCCTAATGCACATGGGATCATTTTTGATACTTGTAACTGATCATTTTACTATTTGCTGCCATGTCTTTAAATAATATGTTTCTAGCATATGTTGAGGATGTAACGTCTCAAATAGCTAGTTTGGCTTGACGTTCAGAGCAGTTGTTGTTCACTCGGAAAATATTCCTCTGTTCATTGTCTTCTTTGCTCTAGTCGTACTGATGAGAACTCTTATTCTGTACTCTTATAAAACATCATTTCCCCTCTCTCGTAGTACTTGCAATCTTATCTCTTTTTTGTGTCCTTGAATTTCATTAAAATGTAGAGAGAATTTTTAAAAAAGATTTGTTGTGCGTGACACTCAGGGTGCCCTCTAGTTCAAAGCCTCGCTGCTTTCTTTAGTTATAGGAAAGCTGGGGCTATTGTTCTTCAAATAGTACCTCTCTTCCCTTCTCTCCGTACTGTACTTTTACTAGGTAAATATTAGCTTTTCGGTGTCAGTCCTGCTGGTATCTTATTTGTTTGTTTATACTCTCCATTTCTATCCCATTTACTATGTTTTTCCCGCTTATTAATATGTTCTTTGTCTTCCTTCATTCTATTTTTCAGCTCACTCATAAAATTTTGAATGCCAAAAATTATGATTATTTTCAAGATTTCCAATTTGTTTTTTTATTTAACAAATGCTTATGTGAGGCCGGGCACAGTGGCTCATGCCTGTAATCCTAGCACTCTGTGAGGCCGAGGCGGGCGGATCGCTCAAGGTCAGGAGTTCGAAACCAGCCTGAGCAAGAGTGAGACCGCGTCTCTACTATAAATAGAAAGAAATTAATTGGCCAACTAAAAATATATATAGAAAAAAATTAGCCGGGCATGGTGGCGCATGCCTGTAGTCCCAGCTACTCAGGAGTCTGAGGCAGGAGGATTGCTTGAGCCCAGGAGTTTGAGGTTGCTGTGAGCTAGGCTGATGCCATGGCACTCACTCTAGCCTGGGCAAGAGAGTGACACTCTGTCTCAAAAAAAAAAAAAATGCTATGTGTAAGATACTACTAAGAGTTCTTTACAAATGTTAAATCATTTAATCCTTATGCCAAGTCTATAAGGTACTTATAACCAATCTCCTCTTATAAGGTTACTACATACCATTGGATTTGGGCCCCATCCTTATGACCTCATTTAACCCTAGTTATATTCTAAAGGGTCTATCTCCAAATGCAATCACATGGGGAGTTAGAGTTTCAACATATGCATTTTTTGGGGGGCTGTCATAATTCAATTCATAGCACCCATCAAGACTAAATCAAAAAGAGGAAATCTGAATAAATCTATAAATAGTAGGAGATTGAATCAGTAGCAAAAATATACCAATAAGGAAGAGCCCTGGTCCTGATGGCTTCATTTAAATAATAACTGACCCAAAGTCTTCTCAAAGTTTTTCAAAATACTGATGAGAAGAGACTACTTCATGAAAGCCAGGCAAAGACACTACAAGCAAAGAAAGCTACAGAAAAATATCCTTTATAAAAACTGATGTAAAATCTTTAACAACATACTATCAAACTGAATTCTTCGGACTATTAAAAGAATTATACATATGATTAAGAGGGATTTATTTCTAGAATGCAAGAATGATTCAACGTTATAAAAATCAATCAGTGTAACACAGCACATTAACAGAATAAAGCATTAAAAACTCATACTAATCTCATTTGATGCAGAAAAAGCATCTGACAAAATTCAACATCCTTTCATGATAAAAACACTTAATACAATAGGAATAGAAGGAAACTACCTGAAAATATTAAAATTCATGTATGAAAACCCACAGCAACCATCATATTCAATGGCAAAAAGCTGAAAGCTTTTCCTCTAATATCAGGAACAAGGCAACAATGTCTACTTTCCCCATTTCTATTCAACATAGTACAGAAGTGCTAGCCAGAGCAAATAGGCAAGAGAAAGAAATAAAATGCATTTAAATTGGAACAGGAGAAGTAAAATGATCTCATCTACATAGAAGATGATATAACCTTTTTTGGGGGGATGGCATAATTCAGTTTGTATAATCTTCTATGCAGAAAACCCTAAAGATTCACAAAACAAACCTGCTAGAATTAATAAATGAATTCAGCAAAGTATGAGGACACAAAGCCAATGTAAAAATCTGTTGTGTTTCTATTGTGCATACTCACAATGAACGATCTAAAAAGGAAATTAGGCAAACAGTTCCATTTACAATAGCACATCAAAAAGAATAAAACACTTAGTAATTAACTTAACCAAGGAGGTGAATGACTTGTACAATGAAAAGTACAAAACATTGCTGAAGGAAATTAAAAAGGACATTAATGAATGGAAAGACATCCCAGGTTTATGGATTAGAGATAAAGTATTGTTAAGATGTCAATGCTACCCACAGTGATCTATAGATTTAAAGCAATCTTTATTTCAATCCCAATGAAGTTTTTGCTGAAACAGACAAATCCATTCTGAAATTCATATGGCATCTGAAGGGAACCAGAATAGCCAAAATAATCTTCAAAAAGAGCAAAACTTAAAGACTCACATTTCCTGATTTCAAAACTTAATTCAAAGCTATAGTAATCAAAACAACATAGTACTGACGTGAAGACAGACATATAGACCAACTGAACAGAATAGAGAGTCCAGAAATAAACCCTTGCCTATATGACTGAATGATTTTCAACAAGGGTTCCAAGACCATTCAATGAAGAAAGAATAGTATTTTCAACAAATGGTGCTGGGAAACCTAGATATTCATATGCAAAAGAATGAGAATGGACCCTTACTTAACTTGATATATAGAAATTAACTCAAAATTGATCAAAGACCTAAATATAAAAGATAAAACTGCAAAACTTTTAGAGAAAACAGGGAAAACGCTTTACAACATTGGATTTGACAATGATTTCTTGGATGTGACACTAAAGGCACAGGCAACAAAAGCAAAAACAGAGAAACTGGATTTCATAAAAATTAAAAACTTTTGTGCACCAAAGGACACTATCAACATAGTGAAAAGGCAACCTAAAGAATGAGAAAAAAATTTGCAAATCATATACCTGATCAAGGATTAATATCCAGAACCTACAGAGAACTCCTAAAACTCAACAACAAAAAAGAACCAAATTAAAAAATAAACAAAGGACTTGAATAGACTTTTATCCAAAAAGATATATGAATGGACAATAAACATACAGAAAGATGCTCAACATCACTAATCATTAGGGAAATGAAAATCAAAACCACAACGAGATACCACCTTACACCCACTAGAATAACTACTATCAAATAAAAGAGAAAATAACAAGTGTTAGTGAGGATATGTGGAACCCTTGTGCATTACTGGTGAGAATGTAAAATAGCGTATCACTGCGGGAAACAGTATGGCGGTTCCTCAAAAAATTAAAAAATAGAATTACCACATGATCAAGCAATTGCATTTCTAGGTATACACTCAAAGGAATTGAAAACAGAGTCTCCAAGAAATATTTATATACCCATGTTTGTAGCAGCATTATTCATAATTGCTAAAACATGGAAGTAACCCAAGTCCATTAACAGAGGAATGGATAAACAAAATGTGGTACATACATACAATAGAATATCACCCAGCCTTTAAAAGGAAGGAAATTCTGACACATGGTACAACATGGATGAACTTTGAGGACATTCAATGAAATAAACCAATTACCAGAAGATAAATACTATATGACTCCATGATTTCCAGGAGGTTAGGGGAGAGAAGAATGGGGAATTATTGTTTAAGGTGTATGGAGTTTCAGTTTTGCAAGATGAAATGAGTTCTGGAGATGGATGGTGGTGATGATTGCCCAGTGATATAAATGTACCTAAGATCACTGAATCACATACTTAAAATAGTTAAGATGAAAATTTTATGTTGTGTGTATTTTACCAAAATAGAAATATAAATTACAGTAAAAAATGTCAGAGGCAGAATTTAAATCCATATCTATTTTTTAATAAAGTTGATATTCTTTACTACTACAAGACACTGCTGCCAAATATACACCATGAAATATAAGCTATCTGTATGATAATCAGTTTTAGAAAATACAAAAATGCTTATGAACTCTACTACATACATTTGTGCAAACTGATGCTCACGAAAATCTGAGTAGTAGCTATGACAACTATGATTATTGTTTTTATTTTAAAGAAAAGAGAACTAAGTTCTAGAACAATTGTTAAAGACAAAAATGTTTAGCATTGTGCATTTGAAATAACTTGGTGTTTGTTGCTATGCAAGCAAAATATCTGGATAAGTAAGATTTGTTTTATTTGTGGTTTTGGTGTGTTTCCTGGAGATATAACTGTTTGCATTATTTAATAATAGCACAACACATTAGAGAGAATTATATATCAGGATACTGTGTAGGAAGCTGAAATTGAAATAAGAATGTGCTCATTGTTCCTAAGTCTTGCAAAAGAGAGATTTAATTAAGATTCACGAAGTTTTACTTTCAAATTACATTTTTCAAACCTGTTGATGAGCATTACACGTTTATTTTTTATTTTAGTGTGCCGTAATACCCACTGATATCTAAATATTTTGGCATTTAACTAATTCCTGCAACAGTAGCTTTCCAAAATCTTTTAGGACCAATTGAAAAAAAAAAAGTAATGCAATTAGTGCCTGTAGATCGTGATTTATATAAAATTGTGCATTTATGATAACTGTTTTCTATCCAAGAATTACACAATCCTTTACAATTTAACCATCATGCTGACTTGTGATTTTTCTAGGAAACAGAAAGCCATTTATTGAGATTTTTTCCAAGTATTTTCAGACAGAGAGATTTTTTTGGAAGGTATTTTCCCTCCCCTGTGGAGATTTCAATAACATTTGTTAGGAAGAAATATGATTCATGAATAAACCAGTAATTTGGCAAAGCAAATAAATTCCACTAGTTTTTAAAGCCTGAAATTTTAGTCTTATTGTATAAAAAGGGTTATTAAGTCAATATAGAATTGTCTTCCAACTTGGAATAGACTCATTTGGCACTACCAACATTTTTAGTCACAAATTAAAGTATGTAACTATATTTTTAATAGGAAAATTCCAAACATGCACTTGATTTATATTTTAGTGAAATATCTCCCTAAGGCAATATTTTATTGCCTTTCAAAATCCTCTACTACTTTTGAAATTTTCTCCGCTTTCATTTATTTTCATATTATTAGTTGTATTTTTCTTCATTATACCATTGGACATTCATTTTGAAACATCTAAAGAATACTAAACTCTATGGAACTAAGATACAAATCACTGTAAAGTTAACATGTACCGGCAAACTCAGAGAACATTTTGGTGTATTTAATACTCTAACTTTGTATTACTATAGTTATACATTTCAAACTTCTAGTTAAAGATAATTTTATTGGATTTTATGTATTAAAGAAAGCATCTTAAGAGTTATGGGCATGTTTTACGTTTTCATAGAGCACTGTGTATTTTCATAACTGCTTTCATTCACCATGAAACTGTCTTTGAGTCAACATTAAGTCGACATTTATTTAACAATTTTTTTTATTTTTATTTTTGACAAGCATGTGGCAGGCCCTGGTACTCAACTAAGACACATCTCTCGTGCCTTGGAGGAATCTTCAGTCTGGTGAGAGACCAGAACCAAGTAACTTCAGATGGTATGTTGGATGTTCCAGCAGGAAGGGGTTGACATGGGGATGTTGAGAGGAGTACTAACTCACATCTAGGTGGCAGGAGTGTAGCACTTACTCAAAATTTGTTTCATTACATGGAATGTGCCCGTAAGAATATTAAATTTGCTTCTCAGGGTCATATGCCTGGCCCATTATGCCAAATATTTTGTCTCTGATGGTGGCAGGAAGCCATCAGTTTAAGGTTGAGCCCAAATTAACCTATCTATTGCTGTTTTCTAGAAACAAATGTAAACCTCTGTTCAATCCATTTAAATTCACAAATTTTGCTACCCATTTTACTGATAGTGAGATATTAGTAAATTTTTTTGCCAGTGTGTTTGCTGCTCTGTGATGTAGATTTTTCTTTTCTTGACTTAAATTTGTACTTTTAAATGTTTGTGAGAAGGTGGTGCTTAGTACAGGCTAGAAATTTCCTGTAGTTACCTAGTATAACATCCATGTGTGATACATCTGTAAGATGAATCTGGATTCCTCAGTGACACATTGTCTTGTGACTTCTTTCTTCTCATTTTCCAGGGAAGAATACTACCCCGATAGTTCTCTTGTTATTATGACCATTGACACCTCATCGTCCGTCTTCTGAGGAGGCATAAATCTACTGATTTTTTTCAGGGGAAAAAATTCTCACAGTTAAGAATTCTTCTCTCATGTTTGTCAGTTTTCAGTCTGTTATATTGATGCAATAAACAAAATTCCATTTACTGGAAATCTCCCCAGATACCTCATTTTTTCCAATCTGCTTCTAAGGCATAGAATGTGGAATGAACTGGCGTAGTCAGTGGGGCGAATTAGGCATGGGAGTTTAATGGGCTAGGGTTCCGTGCTTTTCTAAGTGACCCCATCAGCTATTTGAAAAGCAAAGGAGTTATGGGTAAGAGTCTTGAGTGAGAAGCGAGGATTTCTAGAACTTTTGGTTCTGTTTGCTTTATTTAGACTCTCTGGAGTAACACTGATGTGCCTGGCTGCTTTCACTTGGCAGGGATTCCAGCTAATTTGCCTTCAGCCTGTCCATCTGGTGTTTTGCTCACTAGGGTACGGAGACAAGTGCCTTTCCTTGAATTTAATTAGGTGGATACTTTAGCAAAATCCTTGAGTAGAGAATCTTCTTCCAGATTGATTCTTCTTAGCTTCCTCCAGATTGAATTCTTCCAGATCCAGTTTTTCTCAATCACACTTATCTCCTCCAAACCACTCTACCATTTGGATTCCTTGGGATATAAAATGGGAGAAGGAAAAGGAAGAAACCTCGGACTCAGGTTCCCCTCTCAACTTGAATGTGGACAATAGCCTGGGAAAATATCTTTGCTCCCAAATCAAACAACAGGGAAGTCTTTTGTAAGAATTTTACTCTTGGGAATTCCAAGTTTCTTCCAACCATTAACTTCTAGAGGAATGATGATCTAAAATTGTTACTTTCAAAAACCAGACATGGCGCACTGAAACACAAAGGGCTGAAATAAATGTGGCATAAACATAAAAGTATAATCAATTCAGTGTACTGAAACATTTCAGCTAACCTATGTCCCATTACTATTTGTTACTCTGTTGAGTTCTAGGATACAAAAGTGAAAAGAAAAAGACAGGTAGTCTCTGTCCTCAAGGAGCTTATACTCTTGAAACTGGAAATTTCCTGTCTTGAAAAAATTGAGAAAAAGGGATCACTAATGTGAATGGAAATATGAAAATGTCACTGTGCTTGGTTGAAGAATAGATCCAGAAAGTTTGACTGGATCGATTGCTCTCTGCACTAAGCCTGGCACAGTGTCTGTCTCTTAATCAGTTATTATTAGCAACTCCTGATCGCACCCTAAGTAATCATGCTGTTGTTGGGCATAGAGTATGACAGCACCTATAGATCACAACTGAGCTTTTGTAATTAGAAGCTCCACAGATAATTATGGATTCTGTTTTTCCAGGCTGAAAGGCAGACTCAATTAGAGACTTAGATCCAGTTAGCCCAGAGACAAAAAGTCAATTCAAAACACCCAGCCTCGTATGAAGGAAAAACTTCAGATTTAGACTTGCAAGGAGACAGATTTATTTCCTTCATTCCCATTTTGATGAGGAAGAGCGTATTAATAAAGGAAAACTCATGAACGGGTTGCCAATTAGGAAAGGTTCTGGGAAGTAAGACATAAAAGCTATGATAACATAGCTGCCAGCCATTCACATGAACCCTGGGTAACTGGTTTGAAAAATCTCTCCTGTTACATTCAGTTGAATGTAACAGTTTTTTAAAAAAGTTTTTAAGAGCTTAAGTTTCAGGATAATAGAGCTCTTGATTCAAATCTTAGTTCCGTTGTGTATTAGCTGGACAAATTTGGGATTATTACTTAAATTTTCTGAATTCTTTTCTCCTGATCTGTAAAGGTTGGGCCATTAGTACTTTCTTTAAATGGTTGGTGTCAGGATGAAAATTTTACAAAGTGGAGTAGTGAGTGTATTTAAAGATTGTTAGTGTGGAGTTTGACATGTATCAACTTTCAATAAACGTTAGCGATGATGATGGTGATGATGATGCTTATGGATTTCAAATTTAATGAGGCTGATACTATTCTCTAAGACACATTGCTAGGGACCACATGTTCTGCTTTGTTCATGTTTATTTGTCTTTAGAATATGGGCCTGAGTTAAGTGTTTATATTTACCAAAGCATTACTTTTGATTGTACTAACGTTGTTTCTAGATGTTTGTCATGTGTGCTAAAGATAATTGAGGCACCCTGACTTATGAGTATTCTAAAAACACAACTCTTTTCAAGGGGCTTCTCGACCAATTGTCTTTCAGAAAATGTTTCAGTTTGGTAAATTGTATGATTTCATCCATTTCTTCTAGAATGCTGATCAATATATTATGTTTTTAATATCAACTTAATTTTAAATAACTGCGTGGACAAAACATGGCAGCTACACCAAACATGGTTTTAATTTTTATTCTAGGGTTAGAATAATTTTTTGATAAAGTAGAAAACGTATATCTTAAAATACGTAAAATATATTTTAAAAGGTGCTTAAAAGCAATGGTGTGTATAGGATATGTTAATTTTTTCATTCATATGCTATTATTTTAAGTTCTAAATTGCTGAGAGAATAATACTGTTTTGTGGAATGGTCATTGGTGTGGTTTATGTGTTTTAAGTCACGCTTTTTGGCATTGACTAATGTAGCATTGTCTTTTGTAGAGTGGGATGTATTTGTTTAGGTGCAGGCAATTTCTCCTCTGTCCAGAACAATGATCCTTTTTTAAAAGATGGCATCAATTTCTCCTTTGATACTGAACCCTAAATTCCATAAAACTGATAATTTTTAAAAATCAGAAGTTTCAGGCCAGACTTCCAGCTTAATCTTTCTTCTGCCTGTGTTCATGTGACAGAGTGTTATTCATAAGTAGACTGGTCATTGTTTCAATACAGTGTCACACTAACGGATGTCTGAAAACAATGATTCTTGAGATTTTTATTTCTATGAATTCCATTTATTCAAGAGGCTACTATTGTATGGCAATATCCTTAATATTTGCAAAGTGTTTATAATATCTAGTTTGAGAAAAATACTTGCTAATTATGGTTGATGGTATTTTCTTTCATTCTTTTATGAAAATTAACCACGGCCTTTTCTGCTCATTTTTCTCTGTGTTGTCACTAAGACATAAACTATACCTTTAACAAACTTAACTCAGGAGTTACCCAATGATGGGCTTGATGATGGAGGAAGATGAACTATAGTAATTAATTAGGGTAAACCTTGAGAGCAGTGGTTTTCTGACAGTATGGCTGAAAGAAAACAAGGTTAGTAAGTATAGTCCTATCTTTGGCATATATTAACTGGTGAAATGGTTTAATTTTCTTCCCCACTGCACTGTACCTTTACAAAAAGGTAGGACTGTGTCTATTTTGCTCACAGATGTCTGAGCTCCTAAGAGAGTGTTTTATATAATACATATTGATCAATAAGTAGTAAATATATTCAATTGTCTTTCAAATTAGTCTGGTTAATAATTTCTTCCCTGTCTATACTCACAAAAATTTTATGAGATTCAAATTACTCAATATAGGGAAAAATTTAAAGTCCTATAAAATTTTAAGGTGTTATCTTTAGCCCTTAGATATGTGTTTTGTTTGTTTTATAAAGAAGTTGAAAAAGCTTCCTTTTGTCATCAGAAGGAAAGACTACTTGAAGGACCTCAACACGGTCTGCTTTTAATAGGACCATTTATTTTAGTGACCTTGGATCATGAACATTAGCAGAAGCATGCTCATATTTAGTTCCATTCAATTCATGTGGTTTCCTTTCCAGAGATGATGAGAGCTGAATAAGTATGAAATTATAATCTTGATGATAATTCCCATTGTTCTTCTTGGCAGGCACAATCAGGTTCTGATGTTCAGGTTTTACTGCTGGCAACATTTTTCAATTAACATTTAATACTCCCCCACAAAAAGCTCAACCTCTCACTGGCACTGAACCCAGTGTTTCAGTGAAAAAATGCTCGGAAACAAAGAAGGCATTCCCTTTCATTGATCTCTTTGTTCCCACAGCTTCTGTACTTGGAAGAGTCTGAGTTCTCAGGGGCACTGTAAACCTCAAGGATATTATTCTCTACTACATCCTGTGCTTGCTTTATTTATCAAGTTTACTGCCCTGATTTAGGAAGTTGACAACCACTGCACTGCAAGTCCTGGAAAAAGCCATTACAAAGGTGTTAGAAATAGACACACAGACTCACTGAATTGTCATTAATGCACCCCTTCATGAAGAGCTTCATCTTTTCACCAATTTTCCTGTGATTAGAGGGTCAGACTCACCAGGGGTCAGGATGGCTCTTCATGGGAATGAAATTACAAATGCCTGAATTCCCAAAGCTAGTGCTCAGAGCATGCCACTGTTGTAAGTTATTTCTTCTGATTCAAATGAATGATGCTGCTGGGTAGAAAACTCCTTAGCTTTATGTAGCACTTTAGAATTTTCCACACATTTTCACATATCTTACCGAATTTGGACCTAAAACCAAAGAGATTGAATTATGACACTGAACATGTCTATTGTTCCTGTATTAAGGGTTAACTAATGAGATTCAGGCAGGCAGGGTGACTTGTATAGTTATTCGTAAGGGGAAGAGATTCAAAGATGTTTTCTCATTTCAGGTTTAACTACTCTATTCACTCCACGATACCTACTCTGAAGAGAGCTGATTGGTCAAGTTTAGGGAAATATTCAAAACATCCTGAGCTTTCACTTTTCTGGAAGGTAATTTAATTTTGCAACTTGTTCTATAAACAGCTTCTTAAAGTTCAGAGAAGTGAATCATATAGACAGATCTTTAAATCTCTTTGACAATCAGGGCTCAGTTTTCTCAGCCATACGTTGGACCACACCTATGCTTCTCAATCTTGTCTGCACAGCAGAATCACCAGGGGAACTTTTACATCTACCTGTGCCCAGGAGCTGCCCCAGAGATTCTGATATAATTAGCCTTAGGTGGACTTCCATTTTTTAAGCTTGCCAAGTGATGTTAGAGTGCAACCAGGATTGAGAGCTACTGGACTGGAAGATCTGGGAGGCCTCTCCTTCTACATGTCTAAGTGTGTTGCAAGGATTTATGTAATAGCTCTGATGTTCCATTGAATTAATTGGAAAAAACCTCAAATTTTATTACTCATTTTATCTTGTCTGGATTCCTTGCTAGAATTTAGAACCTATTTTCACTTAAGAGATTCTGGGAATGATAGAAATTTTCAGTTGGACTATATATCATCCAGTGGAAACTCTCCTTCAACTTGGTTCTCCTTGCAAACTGTTGCCTGGTGGCCAACTGGCTAATCTAAAGAATTCCTGTACATGCAAGAGTTTTCTTTGAGCATGACTGATCAGAGGAGCAATCATTTAGACATGGATGAATGGATACTGAATTCAAGATATAGAGTCAAGTAGGGAGGAGATTTCAGTGAGTCTTAAGGAAATCATTGAACAAAACCATGGACAAAAAGTGAGGGATTATAATCAACCTAAAAACATCATAGCCTCCCCTAGTGCTCCTTCTTACCCAGTTAAGCTATTATAGTTTAGTTCTAAGGACTAAACTATAATATTTTTCAAAGCAAACTTTGAGAACTGCAGAAAACAAATTCTTTAAAAAATGAGCAATTATGTAAGTCAGAACAAAAAGAAAAAATATCAAAGCAATGAGCTTTTAAGTTTGAAATGGCATAAAGAGAGGTTGAGTGAAATGAAGCTGCCACTCACTATCTGGGTGCACACAGGGGGTGCAGGCAGAGGTGCCTTTGAGGACAGATTTTATATTTGCCAAAAAGTTAATATGAATTTGCAGATGACAGTTTCAATTTTTTCTGAAAGCTTCCAAATGATTGAAGATGAAAATACTGTGAGAAAGCCTAGAAAATTGCAGTGATTTAAGATAACCACAAAGCATATCCAAATGAGGAAAATTCTTCAGAAATGCTATTTTCTAAGCTCTTACTCCTTAATCTCTGGCTAAGGGTGGTAATGAACATTGCTGATTGTCTGGGCCAAATGAAGAGTTGAGGGTTAGGGATGGGGGCCTAGAGTGAAATGGAAACAATTCTGTATTGTTGTTATTATAACCCAAGTTCAACATCAGTTGCAGAAATGCAATATCCTCTGTTATAACAATCTATGGCAACTGTTCTGGTTTGTGTTAACTTCATATTCGTATTGCCATTTTCTGATGTTGAAAAACACTTCAAGTTGGTATTAGGTTATTTTAACAAAACACTTTGTCTCCATCTATTAAACAACATGTAATCAAATTTTCCAACAAACGGATATGTTCTTATTCCATGACCACTGCAGGAATATACTTTTTATTTAGGATGCTGTGTACAGAGTTTAGCGTATGACAGCTTGTCGGCCAAATCCAGCCCACCGCTTCTGTCTATGGCTAGCCAGCTTAGAATGATTTTACATTTTTAAATGATTGAAAAAAAAAGCAAAAGAAAAATGATATTCTGAGACATTAAAATTATATGAAAATTCAAATTTCAGTTTCCATACGAAGTTTTACTGGAATTCAGTCATGTCTATGCATTTGTGTGTTGTCTAAGACTGCTGCTGGGCCACAGTGACAGACTTAAGTAGCTGTGATAGAGCTCATTTGGTTACTAAAACATAAAATATTTACTTTCTAGACCTTTGCAGGAAAGACTGAGCAAGGTGACCACCTTTATCCAATGGGTATGAGTTATATGTGCATCTAACTGGAATAGAAAGAGATGAGATTTGTATCTCAGAATCATTTAAATCTAAACTTTACATTGGCCAACAAAAGTATTTTGGTATCAAATAGATTTTTATGTTCCATATTGAATCCCTAGTTTATTTGTGTATTCTCACCATTAAATTGTAGGCAGAGAGCCCTTTTCAGTTTCTTATTAAAAACTAGAATAAGAATTTCGTGGCTTAAAAATTGCTCCACAGTTTACTAAGCATAAGCATCAGGTAATTGTTGTAATTTTATAGCTATAGTGTAGTTACAGTTTATTAGCTAAAAGTTTTCTTTCTGTATTTTAGAGCTTTACTAAAAATAAAGCATAAGGTTTCAGACAAGCTAAACCAAATCCTAAATGGTAAGTACAATCCTGGCATTGACATGTATATGACATAGTCCCAATTTTATTTAAAGTTCTATTTTTAGAAATACAAGGGAATCAATTTAGTTCTGAGAATTTTATTTCCATATACAAAATAAAATATGCTATGTACGTTTTTAGTTTATGTGATGTGTTTAGGCATCTAGTGATTGATGAATGAATGATATGGGAATCCATTTCATCTTCAGACTTTTCCATCTGATTATAATAGATGATAACAAAAACATAGAACTTGTCTTCATGTCATGATTTTGTTGCCATAGTTAATATGGGACATAGCCTCCTGGATTTTATTTTTTGATTGTGCCTTTAAAATAGTTCCTTGAAGGGCATTGTATACACATGAGAAAATATTCGCATGTTATGCAATCGAGAAAGGGCTGATAACTAGAATCTATATAGAACTCAGGAAAATCAGCAAGAAAAGATCAAACAACCCTATCAAAAAGTGGGCAAAGGACATGAACAGAAACTTTTTTTTTTTTTTGAGACAGAGTCTCACTCTCTTGCCTGGGCTAGAGTGCTGTGGCGCACAGCACCCTCAAACTCCTGGGCTCAAGCGATCCTTCTGCCTCAGCCTCCCGAGTAGCTGGGACTACAGGCATGTGCCATCATGCCTGGCTAATTTTTTCTATATATTTTTA
>CAUYRT010095305.1:0-15129 GCA_963574885.1 Lepilemur ruficaudatus
TTGGGGAAAAGAATCTCTTTTCAATAAATGGTGCTGGGAAAACTGGATAGCTACATGCAGAAAAATGAAACTGGATCCCTACCTCTCACCTCTCACAAAAATACACTCAAGATGGATAACAGAATTAAACCTAAGGCATGAAACCTTAAGAATTTTCTAGAAGAAGATGTTGGGAAGACTCTTTCAGACATCAGCCTAGGTAAAGAATTTTTGAAGAAGACCCCCAAAGCAATCACTTTAGCAACAAAAATAAATAAATGGGATCTGATCAAGTTAAAAAGCTTTTGCACAGCCAAGGAAACTGTCATTAGAGTGAATAGACAACCTACAGAATGGGAGAAAATATTTGCTCTCTACACATCCAACAAAGGGCTGATAACAAGAATCTATCTATAACTTAAAAAAATCAACAAGAAAAAATCAAAAAAACCCATCAATAAATGGGCAATGGAAATGAACAGAAATTTCTCAAAAGAAGACAGAATAATGGACAGCAAACATATAAAAAAATGCTCAACATCTCTAATCATTAGAGAAATGCAAATCAAAACCACAATGAGATATTACCTAACCCCAGTGTGATTAGCCTCTATCAAAAAATCCCAAAACAACAAATGCTGGCGAGGTTGTGGAGAGACAAGAACACTCTTACAATGTTGGTGGGACTGCAAATTAGTGCAAACTCTGTGAAAAAGTATTTGGAGAATCATAAAATAGCTAAAAATAGAATTACCATCTGATCAAGAAATAGAACTATTAGGCATCTACCCCAAAGAGCATAAGACATTCCATAATAAAGACATCTGCACCCAAATGTTTATGGCAGCACAATTCACTATTGCAAGGATGTAGAAACAACCTAAGTGCCCGTCAATTCACGAGTGGATTATTGAAATTTGGTATATGTATACAATGAAATATTACTCAGTTATAAGAAATGACAGCAATCTAGCACCTCTTATATTTTCCTGGATTGAGCTTGAGCCCATTATCCAAAGTGAGGTAACTCAGCATCAGAATAGGCTCCATTTGTAGTCGCCATCAAATTGGTACTGAGTGTTTAACACAATGGTGCTCACATGGTGGTATTATTCTCCAGGGATGGAGGTTTGGGAGGGGTAAACTCACAAATATAGGTCACGGTGTGCATTGTAGGGGGGGAAGGGCAAGCCTCTAACCCCCGCTAGGGAGAGGCAATGATATAAAATGTAACCAAAATGTTTGCACCCTCGTAATATCCTGAAATAATAATAATAATAAAAGAATGGAAAAACAAGTACCACATGTACTCACCATCAAATTGGTATTAATTGATCAACCCTTACATGCACATATGGTAGTAACACTCATCAGATGTCAGACAGGTGGGAGTAGGGAGGAGGGGATGGGTATATTCACACCTAATGGGTGCAGTGTGCACCATCGTGGATGGACATGCTTGAAGCTCTGACTCTGGTGAGGCAGAGGCAATACATGTAACCTAAATATTTGTACCCCCATAATATTCTAAAATAAAATATACATATATATTATAATTTTTTAAAAAGGATTAGAAAGCCAGAAATCCCCATAACTCTCATTATAATTGTCTTCTTACATCCAGAAATCTGGTCATGGGGCATCAGATTATAGAGGTTGGCCATTGACTCCTGTTGCAAATTCTTTCTGATAGCTCCAAAGCAGGGTATAAAAATAAAGATGCTGTAGCAGGAGTAAGCATGAGTCCAGAAAACAGCTAGAGCAGCAAGAGAATCATCTCTAATGTACTTCTGCCTTCCAAATGTTAGGTATGTGCAGGCAAAACTCTAATTTGCATTTAGAATCCTAGCTATGAAAGAGTCTTGGAAATTTAGTTTTTACTTTTTCAGTCTATGGTATTTTTAAAAAGACATCATAGAAGAAGATAAGAATAAATTCCGAGTGCCACTTTTATATAACCAATACATCTAGGAAGTAAAGAATTTGGTTTTCCATCCTCTACTGCAGAAGAAAGTAAAAGATGAAAGGAAGAGAATGTGAGCTGGTATGCCAAGAAGAATGTTTTTCTAAGAACATGATGTATGTCATCCGAAGAGAATTAATCTCCACATCTTCACTGGAGCAACCTGAGAAAAGTTCTTCTATTTCCCACTGGGGTTGAACTTGGAAGCACATAGCCCTAAGTGCTTCTGGCAGGCTTCTTGCAACCTCAAAAGCAAAGCCTGTCAACACAGAGAAAATAGAGCCAAGAAGTGGAGAATCAGTAACAAATCCAGAATTACATTATTCAACTCCTTCTATCCAACACACTTGAGACCAAATCTACTCTTCAACTATTTGACTACATGAGTTGATAAACTCCATTAAAAAAAATAAGCCTTGTCAATTGTCACTTTCAGCCAAGAGTCTTCTTAACTAGAATATCCTCCCGTAATGTTAAAAGGGAAAGAGGCCTCAGGTCTTCTGATTGCCAATTGTAACCCAGAGGGAAAACAGTGTTAAAGCTGAGGATAGCATCATTATTCCAGTAATTTCATTTGAAAAACAAGAAATGGTAAACAGAAGCAGATCTAATTTATAAAGAAGATAGATAGCTAGATAGCTAGTACACAGAGCAAGGTTAGAACAGCTTTTCCAGGGCTGTTGCCCTTGGAAGAGAGAAATTACAATTAGGAAAGAAGCCCAGTAGGCAGCCTCATGCCTCAACACAGAGCACTTAGTCCTGTTAAAGTCCCAGTCTGGAATGAACTAATGAACTAGAACTTGAACAGGATTGACAAATGCTGTCTTAACCCAAAGAAGACTGAGAATGTTATCCTAACTAAAATATATACAGTAGCCCTCCCTTACCTGCAAGACGTATGTTCCACAACCCCCAGTGGGTCTCTGAAGCCAAAGATAGTGTAGAGCACCATATACACTATATTTTTTCTTATATATACATACCTATGATAAAGCTTAATTTATAAATTGGACATAGTAAGAGATTAATAATAAATTATAACAATTATACCAATATACTGTAATAAAAGTTACGTAAATGTGGTCCCTATCTTAAAATATTTTATTGTACTATGTTCACCTATTTTTGGACTATGGTTGACCATGAGTGACTAAAACCATTGAAAGCAAAACCTCAAATAAGGGGGGATTATTGTATTTCTAGCTTTATAGCAAAGTAGCAAAAGAATGATATTTTTTGTTATGTTTTGGTTTTTTGGCAGGCAAACATAACTAATATTCACCAGTATTTGCTTCTTTTCCCCTTCCAGGCACATAGAAGGTGGTAATTCTCAGCTACCCTGTAGTTGGTAAGACCAGTTTTAGTCGATATAATATGATCATAAATGACATGTGTCACTTTTGAGCAGAGACCTAGGAAGCACTTGCATAATCTCCACTTTCTCTGACTGAGAACACTATGAATTGTACATTCGGGATTCACGGGATGGTGGAACTTTTGTAACCCTTTCAATGAGAAGTCATTTATTAACTCATGTAGATCCTGTGATGTGAGCAAAATAAATAAATAAATAAAATAAACTTTTGTAGTGTTAAGATACTGGGATTTTGGGGCACATGTTGATGTTACTGCAGTGTTACCTAGCCTATTATGGTTAATATTGGGGTATACATATGAAATGAGAAACCTCTCATCCTATGACCTTTTGTGCAGAAGCCAATGACTCCAAAGCAGAGCTGGATCAGATACATCCACTTCTGCTCATCCTGGAACAAGTTCTAGGCGTGATGAGACTCAATCAGACATAGTAGTATCTTAGAAACCTCTGCAGTCAATGGGGAAGAACACAAGACAGACACCAGAGCCAGACCCAATCTAGTTTCAAATGCCAGCTTTGCTACTCATTAGCTAAGTTCTATTCTGTAGAATTTTAAATATTTCTGATCTACTATTTATCTACTTGGCAGAAATAAAACTGACATTCTTCTAAGAATATTGTGAAAATTGAATTAGAACACATGAAAAATACGATAAGCACTCAATAAATGCCCTTTTGAAAGTAAAGAAACCAGTCTTCTCAAAAAGCAAAATTAATTACAACATCAAAAAGCTATTTACTTAAGAAGACGGTAATAGAAAAAAGATTCCCAACCTCAGAACAGTTATCCTCAACTCCACAGACAGCTTCTTCATGTAAGAATAGATTGCATGCAATTGATGATGTAGACCAAGCATTCCTATCTACATATCATTATTGCACAACTCAGTCGATCCACATGTGCTGAATACATGACCAGATGTAAATATGTGACAATAGGTACCCTTACCTCTCATAACCCTGCTCCAGCCTTAGTTCTATTCTTATTCAGCTCAGGTTTTCTTTCTTTTGTTTCTACAAAAAAGAAGTACATGTATTTAACGTAGCTTATGTGAGGTGACAAACACTCTTTAAAGTGTTCTTCAAAAGGAAAGAGATGTCCCAATACTAATGGAATAGAAAACCCTTCACCCATAGTTCATTGGATCAAATCCTTCCTGATGAGGTCAATAGTGAGTCATTACTATCTCAGGGCTGCTCAGTGACCTATGTAAAATGAGTTAGAGGTCTGATTTCCTTGCATAGACGACAATGTCCCAGATTAAATGAAAACAACATTGACGCCAGCATCACAACAAAGCTTGGTGTCATATAACAACTTGCAATGAGAACATAAGTGTTGATAGTCTATTTGGCGGAGAGCAACAGATAGACCAAATATTGTTTTCTGTTCATCACAGCTGGGTCATCTCAGGGACAGAGGAAGCTAACGTAGAAATTATGTATCTTTTAAGCCTAAGGAGAAATTATCCTCCTAATTCCTCAAAAACTATATTTATTGCATACATAGTAATAAATTTTCTTTTTTTAAAGATGTCATTACTCACTATAGTGGATTAATACATTAATCACCCCAACAAATCACATTTCCTGGTATTCACAACTTTGTGCAATCCCCTCTCATGCTGACTTATGTTGGGACTTGCTTTGGCCGATGGGGAAAGCAGCAAACGGAATGCAAACAGAGGCTTGATAAGTGCCTCTACACTGGGGCTCGCCTTTCCAAGCCCAATTGCCATGTAAATTCTACTATAATGCTGCAGTCACATGGAATCCCTTAAGCCCTTCAGCTGATAGTCCCAGCCATGTGAGTGGGGGTGTCCAAGAGCAGCAAGCTCTTAGGCAACCTGCTGTCTGATGACAAATGCATATATGATCCCATCAAATACCACCTGGACCTGAAATAAAGTGTTCCAGCCCAGTCATGCTGTCTCAGTCCATTTGTGTTGCTAAAACACAATACCTGGGACTGGGTAATTTGTGAAGAACAGCAACTTACCTCTTCACAGCTTTTAAGGCTGGGAAGTCCAAGACCATGGTGTCAGTAGGTTCAGTGTCTGGTGAGGGCTTCAGTCTCTGCTTCCAAGATGGTGCCTTGAATGCTGTGTTCTCACCTGATGAAAGAGCAAGCCCACTCCCTCAAGCCCTTTTATTAAGACCCTAATCCCATCCATGAGGCCTCCACCCTCGTGACTTAATCGCCTCCTTCTTGGTCCCATGTCCTAATACTGTCACATTGGCCATTAAGTTGCAACACATTTGAGGGCCTCATTCAGACCATAGCATATGCTTAATTTGCCATCCCACATAATGGTGAGCAAATAATTGGTCATTGCTTTAAGCCACCACATTTTGAAGTGGTTAGTTATGCAGCAAAGGCTAAACTGATACAGAAATTAACATTCTCACTTCAATTAAGAGAAAGTTTTATACGAATGTCCTTTCATAATCAAAATTCACTCATTTATTCATTTATTCAACAACTACTTACTGAGCATCTTGCTTGTTCTACTCACTTTGCTAATTGCAGTGATGCAGTAGTGAATAAAATAGGTGAGGCACTTTTCCACAGGGAGCTTCCAACAGAGGTCACAAATTGATGTCCCATGGTGCAAGTATGGCCTGTAAACATGTTATATTTGGCCCATGAGGTTTTCTGGTCTTGAACTCTGGACCTTAAGTGATTACCCTGGCCTCCCAGAGTGCTAAGATTACAGGCATGAGCCACTGCACCTGGCCTTTCTGTTAAAATTTATTCAAAAAATTGGAAGCTTTTATGTTATAATTGGGAGATGCAGCTTCTCTTTCACACTAAGAAGAAATGAAATCTCTGGTCTGCACCCTACAAGGTGCGATTGGCTGAGTTAAGTAGTGCCTGCCCATCCCCTCCCCATACTGGGTATAAGCTCTCCAGGACCTGCCATTCCCCTCATTCCCTGTGTTCTCTGTGAATCTCAATGTTAGCATCCATTACCTCTTTTTTTTCTCTAAGGATCCACACAGGCTAGTGATCGACACATAGTCATAGATATTAATGTAATCAGACAAAAAAGATTAAAAAATAGCATTGGACATAGAAAGTAACAATGAATACATGGAGGTAGCTAATTCAGTCTGTCCAAAGTCCATCCCTTTAACTATGCTTCAGAGAAGTTTAGGACACTCAGCATATCATCCTAAGAATTAGGTGTATCAGGTTATATGACCATCTTTTAAGAAATAGTATCAATTTCTTTATGTGTCCATTGATACCATATGTTACAAAATACTTGTGATTTTGTAAATGTACTCAGAAAATTACTTGCCTTTACTGCAGGTTGCTCAAACCTGGACCTCCGGGACCCAGTTAGGCAACATGAAAGGGTAGAAAAAATATCAAAATCCTTCAGGTCACCAAGCTCCCAGGAGGGAACTCAACTGGAAAAGATTTCACACTGACCTTGTGCTTTGGTGTATCCAATCCATTTTTCTCCTGGCCCAGAATCTGAATTTACTTCAAGATTAGAACCTGAAGAAAACAAATGTGTATTTCATTAAAATTGATTTATAAAGTGTAGAACTCCCATTTCATAAAAAATAACCTTTGTATATACCTTCAAAACCTGGGGCCATCAGTTGCTCAGGGGGCATTACCAGCTTCCCATGGTAGCTGTCAGTGCTCCTACAATCATGTCACTTGCAGATAATACTTTGGCTCTATCTTCAAACTTTATGGAAGATAAATTAGAAATGAAAATACTGGAGGGATAGTGGATATAAAATAATTTTATCATTATTCTTTTATTTATAGCACTGCTCAACACAAAATATCCATTTTCAACAGTGCCCCTGACTGTATGCTTATAACTATTCAGATTTTGTTATAAAAGTTATATTTTGAAAAAGTGATTGGCCTCAGTTGGCATCGAGAATGTTTTGTTGTTACTGTTTTCCATGTTTTCTCCTTTTCGGGTTTCTCATAGTTGTTGTGGTCACAGGTAGAAAAGTATTTCTCTTGGTATTTGAGTGAAAGCTACTACATGCTAGATTATTTCAGGGGTCAGCAACACACAGGCTGTGGGCCAAATCCGGCCTACTATCTATTTTTGTGTATACAGTTTTATGGGAATATAGCCAATATCTGTCTCTGCGCATATTGTCTATGGCTGCGTTTGTGGTACAAGTGCAGAATTGAGAAGTTGCAACCAAGACCTCCTCACCCACAAAGTCTAATACATATTTACTGTCTATCTTATCCTTTACAAAAATGTTTGGTGACCTATGGACTAGATATTTTTTTGACCAAGATGGATATAAGGCAGACCAGCTATATGAGATTGAAGTCAAAATATGGATAAAAATAAAAATATCAATCTTTGAATGATTTAAATGAGACAATTTGGGGAGCAAGAAAAAATACTATCAGAACATTTGGTAAAGTTCTCTCAAACAGGGGAAAAAATCATGGAACACCTGCCTTCCAAGAGGGCTCTCCAGCAACTCATACCTCCCAGTAGGCACACTTTTACATAGCTCTCTACCCTGGTATCTGGCTGGCCCTGTAATGAGTTTTTAAGCAACAGAATGCGAGCCACAAGTGAATGTAGCTCTGTGTGTGTGTGTGTGTGTGTGTGTGTGTGTGTGTCACCAACCACAGAGTTGAAAGACCTTGTTAAAACATTCCTTGAATAAATTTTGACTGAAATAACTCCTTTCCCAAAAAACAACACTTTGGACACTTGAAGGCCATTACCATGTTCTTTCTGAACCATCTCTTTCCAAAAATAATTTTCACAACATGTTTGATTATTCCTACATGGGAACTTTTCAAGTGTCTTCTATTCAATGACTTTTACAGATTGAGTGCCCACTATGTGTTAGACAACATGTTAGACAGTAGGTGCACAAAACTGAAACAACCAAAAAAGCCCCAGCACTCAAATCCCTTTGACATCCCAATGGATTTTCTCTGAGTAGGCTATAGTTTTTCTATGTCCCACCTAAATTAAAGTGGCACAACCTAAGGATGGATTCCAGACCTGGTCTAAATTAGTCTTCCTGATTAATAGCGCACTACAACGTTTGTAAGACAAATTATTATTTAGTTTGGGGGTTTGGGGATTGATGTTTCCCCTTACTTCTATTTATACTGAACACGTGCACATTATGCCCCAGGTCCACACAGATTTATTATGAGAAATATCTTCATGCTCTTAATCACATTAATGAGTGTATTTAATTACTACACTTAATGAAAGAAATTGTTCAAAAGAGATATTTTTAAACCATTAATGAGACCTCATTAATAAGGAAGTTGGATTTCACAAGGACAATAAGAAGTATCTTTCTGTGACAACTTCACCCTTTTCTCTGGGACACAGAGAATATGGCTGTTACCTAATTAAAGAGCTCTTTCTAGTATAGTCTCCCTTCCACCTCATGGGCATCAGAAGAGTGGGTATTCATTGGCTGTTCTTGGAAAGAATTATGTTGAAGACACTAGAAGTGTTTAGCCTAAATAAGAGAAGATGGTAGAAGACACAATAATTGTTCTTTTAACAATCTGATGGATTGTCATGTGGAATGGCACTTGTTATGTGGAGACCAAAGAAGCAAAATTAGGATCAATGTGTTTAAATAACAAGGCAAAAGGTTTCCAGAAGAAGAAGAAGAAGACCATTCCTTTTAAAGAAATGAATGGTAAGAACAATTTAGGATTTATCACGAAGGATGGAGTCCTATGCCCTCTGATGTCCTCAATGTCTGGAGATGTTTCAAAGAGAATTCAAGCATTGCCCAAATGATATTGGACTAGATGACTGTTAAAGCTCCTTATACCTTAAGAAACTAATCTCATACCTATTTGATATCTATGTATGTTGATACATGCATGTATATAAATACATTATATAGAGATGTGTTTATTGAAATTAGAAGAAATGTATGAGAAATACATTGTGCACTCACAAAATGGGTGCACGCGTGTGCACACACACCATTCTAACATTTAGAGATCAAAACACTATTTTATAAGAAATCATTTTTACTTTTCTTTTTACTCTTATTTGATCATAAAATAGGAATACTCATTCTCTTTTGGAAGTATTGTTAAAATAATCACCATTCTTCTTTCCATCTCCAGATGAGTCATCTGGTTAGTGAAGTTGGGAAAATGGATTACCCTGTGACTTGAGGGATTGACCTTCAGTTCTGTGCCAAGGTAGTAATACACAGAGATGAGAATCAGCATGTGCCTTCTGTATTTTCTTTGTTATTTGAGATCAGTAGGTATGAGTCTGCAATTCTGACAGCTGGCTGGGTAGGTATATGCCTCAGTGGGACAGCCCCCAAAAAAGCTGAGATAAAAGATTAGAAAAAGTGATTCTTATCACAGATAAAGACACACTGTTCAACACAAATATACTAGAAATTGTTATAATATTTTGATCATTATTTTTCTGTGGTTATTTCCCAATAGATTCATAATGCAACAATAGTGACCTTAGATGGGAACTATCAAGATATGTGGGAATATTATATTTTGGGTTTCATTTGTTGATTTTCAAATTTTTCTGAAAGAACATAAATTATAAAAATAAAAAATACATATTTTTAAAAGTTCTCTGTTTGTATAATTCTAATGCCTATAAATTTTTCTATTGTGTTTAGTCTGGAAGGTACTAGGGCCAGGTTAGGAAGATCTTCCCACACCTTCATTATTCTCAATGGTTTGGCCTCTCACTTACCTCCCCCTTTTTTTTAAATTTCTTAATACTATTTATATCTTGCAGTTTCACACATTGGGCTGACCATGGCCAAGTATGTAAGGCAGAGCAATGTGGGTAGAAGCTACCTCCATCACAGTGATAAATATAAACTCTCTAAAACCATTATAATTCAGTATGACCTCATCTTAACTTGATTACATCTACAAAGACCCCATTTTCAAATAAGGTACCATTTACAAGTGTCTGGGGTTAGGACTTCAACATATATTTTTAGGGGACACAATTTAACCTACAATAGCCTATATATATTATATAGTAGTCAATTATTTTCTAACTTTGAATTAGAGATTTACTGACCTTTTAACTTCATTAACCCTGAACTATTGTGAATATTTTGGTTTGGTTTGCCCGTTTTTATTTTTTTTCTTTTTCTTTTACCTTCCTTCCTTCCTTCCTTCCTTCCTTCCTTCCTTCCTTCCTTCCTTCCTTCCTTCCTTCCTTCCTTCCTTCCTTCTTTCCTTCCTTCCTTTCTTCCTTCTTTCCTTCCTTCTTTCTTTCTTTCATTTCAGCATATTATGAGGGTACACATGTTAAGGTTACATATATTGCCCTTGCTCCCCTCCCTCCTGGAGTCAGAGCTTCAAGCATATCCATCCCCAAGAAGGTGCACATCACACTCATTATATATTTATGTACCCATCCCCTCTTCCCCCTCCTATCTGCTGGACACCTGATAAATGTTATTCCTATATGTCCACTTATGTGTTGATCGGTGAAACTGATTTGCTAAATCTTTCTTTCTTTCTTCTTTCTTTCTCTTTCTTTCTTTCTTTCTTTCTTTCTTTCTTTCTTTCTTACTTTCTTTCCTTTTTCAGAATAGAACTTACACCTTTCTGCTGGATTGGGCTTCCTATTAATGCTTTAATAGCATACCTGCAACTTGCAACTCTTTCCTGCATGGACACTGCTGTAACTACAGTGGCCTTTTGCTCTTTCTTGAACTCCATCAGATGATTTTCTTCTGCCATTTTTCTCTCTCCCCATAATTTCTCTTACCTCTACCACTAATGACTACGTGGATATCCCTCAACTATCCTTCAGGACTTTGCTGAAATGCCACCTTCTCAGCCAGGTACTTTCTGACCACCTTGGCATTCTAAGAAAAACAATAGACTCACACATGTCATAATCTTTGGATACTTTATTTCCCACTCATCTATACACTGGGATAAATAATAATATCAGTGTTACGGAGTTGTAAGATGGTGGCATGACATGTATCACACACACAATACACTTATTTTTTGTTTGTTTTCTGTCTCTTTGCATCAGAATATTAACTTCAAGAAAGCAGAGAATTTCATTTGTTTTGTTTCCTGCTATATAACTAGTGCCTGTGACAGCAACTGCCATGTAATAAGGTTCTGATAAATCTTTATGAAATGAATGAATGAATAAATGAATGTCAAATCTAGAATTTTTGCTCAAGTATGTCTGGGTCTAAAGCTAACACTTTTCTACTGAACAATACCTTACTAACCTGCTTCTTTTGTGTTTGGAATAGAGCCATTTGCTCCATCACTTGCTTTAGATATCTGACATAAACCCCATTAACAAAGTATTTTAGTGTGAAAGTGCTCACTGTCCATTAGCCAGGGAGGTCAGCAGTTCTCCAAAATGGATCTAAAAAAATAAAAATAGATTCAAGATGATACTTGTTATCTGGACCTAGAAATGTGTACACTGTCCAAAAATGTGTCATGGAAGATGAGACCCCAAACAATCAGAGCAGTGGATAAAGCAGAGCTGCAGACCCAGTCATGCATTAGAGGCCAAGGTTCAATGCAGGTGGAGGTCAGTGTGAATTACAAACCATGTTTCTAGCTTTGATACCAAGAACTGTTGATGTTAACATGGAACAATATTATCTCGTTTCACTATTGCAGTGAGGAGGAAGAGAGACATTCAGAATGACAAGCTTATTGGATATTGGAATTATTACATAATTAACTGGATTGGCAGGGGCTTTCTCTGTGGATTTTTGCAGAAATACAGTTAAAAATAATGTCATAAGGTGTATTTCCTCATCCTTACCAGGCAACACTGATGTCAGCTTTCCCACTCAGAACATTTTCCAAATGACCCCCTGTTCATGGAGAAGAAGCATGGAGAAAGCATTGGCTTTTCAAACAATTTTAAAATATTTAATAGTCAGATAAATATGAAACATATTCAAGCTATACAATGTAGTGATTTGATATATGTGTACATAGTGTAATTATTACCACAATCTGTTGTTAATTAACACATCCATCACCATCATGCTATACATTGGATCTCCAGAACTTGTTCATCTTATAACTGAAAGTTTGTACCCTCTGACCAACATGTCCCCTTTCTTTCATCCCTCAGCCCACGGCAACCACTGCTCTACTCTCTGCTTTTATGAGTTACACTTTGTTAGGTTTCACACATAAGTGAGATCATCCATACTTGCTAGGATAGCTATTATGAAAAAGACAAGAGATTACAAGTCATGGCAAAGGTGTGAAGAAAACAGAAACCTTGTACATTGTTTGTGGCAATGTAAATTGGTATAGCCATTATAGAAAACAGGGTGACAGTTCCTAAAAATACTACAATTAGACCTACTTTGTGATCCAGCAATTGCACCTCTGGATATATATGTAAGAAAAATGAAAGCGTTATCTCAAAGGGATAATCTGTACCCCATGTCCATTGTCACATATTCACAATAGACAAGATATGGAAAAACTTAGGTGAGTGCCCATGTATGGATAAAAAATTTGCATGTGCGGTTGTGTGTGTGTGTGGTGTGTGTAAAATGGAATATTATTCAGCCATAAAAAGAAGGAAATCCTGCCATTTGTGAAAATACAAATGAACCCAAAGGACATTGTGCTAAGTGAAATAAGCCAGAAACAGAAAGACAAATTTGTATGATCTCACTTATATGTGGAAACATTGGCTTTTGAATGAAGCACATAAAGATTGAAACAGATCTGTACCACTTACTAGCCAAACATAGAAGAAATATTTAACCTCATTGATTTTACTCTCCTTCTTTCAGAAACGGTGATAATAATACCCAAGTGGTCCGCCCTCAAGCGTATTTAATCATAACCACCATGCTAGGTGCAAGTTAGTCCTTTCGCCTAGAAAGTGACCCATTCTCTCTCCTATACTTACCATTTACATCACACCTCATGTGCCACTTCTTCAGAGAAACCTTCCCTGGCCCCTTAGCCTAGATCAGGGACCAATTATGTACCCTCGTGACATGTCATACTTATCCTCATAGAACCTTCTATGTTTTATTATTTGTCTCTCACTTTTTGTAATTATTTTATTATCATCTGCTTTGCATACTAGATATTAAGCTTAGTAAAGAAAGGCTTTTGTGGGTCTTTGCTGAGCATGGCATGCCCAATATTCAGCACAGTGCTGGGGGCAGAGTATGCTCTCAGCAAATATGTGTTGTATAAATACATAAACACATGTAAAATATGAAATAGTGATCCAATTTGTAACCTAGAGGTCATCTCTCTATGGCTTCTTTTAAGCTCCCTTCATTCTCTGCGTCTCTCCCTGGGCCCAGGAGTATAACTGGCTCCAATCTGTACTCCTAAGTTCAGGTTCCAAGTGAACCAGCTTTCAGCAACCATTGTGCCCATTCTTACAGCCACCAACAATCACATGGCAGAAATAATTAGCGTGACCAGTGTGGGGTATCTTTAGCTTTAGGCAGTGTTTAAATGCTGAGCTGACTTAATCATTACGATTACAAGAGGGCCTGGAATTATCTTCTTATTCAGGCTTTCTCCCCATGTTTAATTTTCTTTCTCCCCCATGCTAGAGCCGAAAAGTAGAACCTTTTCTCCAGCCCTGAACTCCTTCTACAGCAAAGCTCAAGGATTATAGACCTTAAATGAATCACCTCGTGGCTCTAGGAGTTAATTTATAGCTGAGTTACAGCTTATGAAGCTGCATAATTCAGTTCACAACAGTGGATTTAGGGAGAGTTAAATCATGATCGTTAGTTTTTACTGCACTTCTCCAAATGCAAGAAAAGCTGTATTTTCTTCTTTTTCTTCAATGGAGAATATGCGCCCTGCTATCTGAGCTGTTTGAGAACTTGAGTAAGGAAATAATCCATCGTCCTCTAATTTACATGAAGTATGCCAAACAACAGTGAGTGAGAGAGAGAGTGTGTAGTCATCTTTCCTTTCTACTTTTCTCTCCAACTACATGACTTAAGGACTGGGATAGGTTTTTTTGTTTGTTTGTTTGTTTGTTTGTTTGTTTTTATGAGACTTGGTTTAAATCTAACATGCCTATTTAGAGGAAAGAATCCACCTATGTCTGATGGGGAAAGAATTTAGTAGAAGAGCCTGGAATAGGATCAGGGTGAGTGAGGCACTCGTCTTGGGCACAAGATTTAAGGGGATGCCAAAAACCATAGTCATTGAGGTAAATAACAGTTCAATAAAATATTTGAAAAAAATAAAAATTAAGGCCAAGCATCCATGATAAACAAAATATCAACATTTTAAATAAAATCAAGATTATTATTACTGATTTTTTTCTTTGCCTCAGGCTATGGTTTTGCTCAGTAGGTCAAGCTTTTATTTAAATGTTTGATATTTTGTTCATTATGGAACTTTTTGCATTAGTTTTTGCTTTGAAAAGATTCCATATAATATTAATTATCTCAGTTCCTGAATCTTTTGTTTTTTGGCATTCCCTTAAAATTTGTCTCCAAGCACCTCATTAGTTTCATCTTAAACTTATCTTGGCCTTACTTGGTGGAAAGGGAAATTAGAAGATAGAAATGTTCCCAGAAGCACCTCAGGTGAGGCAGGGGACCTTAGGATCATCAGGAAACCTCTGAGTCACCCTAACTTTTCTCTCAGCAGCATCATATAGAGGTTTATAGCCTAGAGATTCAGCCCAGCCAATCCTCATCGAAGTGGGGAGCCTTAGACTCACCAGTAGATGACATCTAAAATAATATTAATAATAGCTGGTATTTACTTACTACATTTATATGTCAGATGCCTTCATATGGGTAATAATAATAT